>JAVSBV010168344.1:0-14028 GCA_033117975.1 Parotocinclus spilosoma | reverse complement strand
ATAAAATGCACGTCTATATCATGAAAAGTAAAGCCAATTTTAAAATTTTAGCATCAATTTCAATCTCAGCACCCCAATATTAGTTAAGAACAACTGGTTTGATGCCCGAAACATTTTGGCTGTTAACCAGTGTTATATAAAACACAGTATTAGTTTAAGATGTAAATGATTAAACAGTGTGCCCAATAATAGCATGACAAGTGTGTGTGTGTGTGTTTGTAATGAGTTACGGCTGAATGTGTGCGCCCATGTAAGACAGATCATGTCAGTGAAGCTTACTACAATTAAATTCAGACAGGGATCAAAAGACAAAGAGAACAAGGGATAAAATGAAGAAAGATAAACACAAAAGTAAAACATTACCCAGGCAGGCCTCTACACAAACCAAACACAAAGGCAAACACAAACGCGCCATACGGCAAACACTGCATAAGGGTGTGGTCACCTGCCTTATCTGTGATGGGAATAGTTGACGTTCTGCTAAACAGGCAACTGAGGCAACAATTCATACACCAAAAATGGGCTAGAGAACATTGTGAAAATGTTGCCTGGTCTGGAGAATCTGGATTCTGCAGCAACATTCAGAAGAATCAAAACTGAATGCTGATGATGTAATGGTGTGAGATATGTGTTCTTTGAACCCTTTGGACCTGCTACCAATTGAGCAACGCTTGAATACCTGGGTTCGCATGAGTATTGTTGTGGACCATGTCCATCCCTTTAGGACCACTGTGTACCATGTTCTGATGCTACTTCCAGCAGAAAGCTTAAATCATCTCAAACTGGTTTCTTGAACATCACAATGAGTTCACTGTAGTTTAATGCCTCCAGAATCACCAGATCTCAATCCAGTACTGCAACTTTGAGATGTGGTGGAGGGGGGATTTGTTTAATCATTGTGCAGCTGCAAATCTGCAGCAGCTGTGTGATGCTATCATGTCAAGATGGATCAAAATCTCAGAGGAACGTTTAAGGCGTCTTATTGAATCGATCCCTCAAAGAATGAAGGAAGGCAAAAAAGGTTAAGGTTAAGGTACGGGACTCTGGACCTGATGGTCCAGAAAGCTGACACAGTTTGGTCCTTAAGCAAGGCCCTGTCATGATTGCTTGGATTGTAAGACCGTACTAGCAAGATACTCAACACCAAACTAAAACCTAAATGAACTTTGAATCCAGTACTTGTAAAAGAAATGTTTTTTGCTCAAATGCCAATACCCTTCTTTATTGACATGCCTACTTAAGCCTCCCTCAGTCTGAGCTCAGTGTGAAGTACCATCATGTCTCTTCATGTGGTACCGAGCACTTCATTCATGCTCTCGACCTGGCTTCCTGACCATGACCTCATCTGCTCCTCTCAGAATCTCCTGACTCTTAATAAAGCTCTTGATGATGGATTTTGTGTTTTCACCTCCTTCCTCTGCTGGCGTGACAGACTGCTACGCTGCTGAGGATTTACGCCGGCAATGTTTCCAGCATTTCCATTTAGCTTTGATCTGATACTGTTTGTTTACCGTCCAAAATGGTGCATATTGTGAAATTTAACACATCCCCATCTGTCTTCCTGTCTGTCGTTCTTTGTCTGTCTTAGATGATGAGACGACCATCTCATCAACCCTGGATCTGTAACTCCAGCCAATGCAGAGCAGCTGCACATGCCGTCCCTGGCTTTCAAAGCCTGCAGGCAAAGGTCAGCTGCTGTCTCGTTCTCCCAGGCTCACGCTCTTAAGATATAACTGTGATTAATTTCCAGATTTGAATGTTTTACACAAATTGAAATGCTTACCCATAAGGAAAACTAAAGTAGAACGATATCATGTCATTCAAACGGAAATTAGATATACACTGCTACAAAAAAGATGAAAATGAATACGAATCTGATCCCATAAGAACATAATCTGATCCTGTCCATGCTCCATCACTGTCAGTGTGTTGGGTGACCATACACCCTACTGAGCACAATGTGGGGGCACTCTGGTCCAGTTTAACCTGCCTCTGTTGAATTCACCCCCATCAATATATCACTTACTACTCAATCACCGTCACTGAGTTTAAATCTTGTTTGTATAATCAAACAACTTTCTTTGACTTCATTTGCTTTTCTGATGATTTTGTTCAATGGGAAAAAATTCTTTTTCTAATCACTTCACACTCATTTCGAAACATGTAATAAAGAAAAACCGTCTAACCTTAATGTCAGTATAGAGGACCGTATATTCCCAGCTCTAAATTAAACCCAATTAAACAAATTACAAAGCTTACAGTTGAATCAAAGAAAGTCAAATGGGCTTAGATTTGGGTTTAGGTCAAATGGGTTTCCTTACAGCACACACCATTAGTCATGTCCTCCATCCTCTCTGCTGCTTTTCCTTCTATGGCTGGAGCAACCTTTGAGTGTTAAATAGATGAATTCAGAGTGACTAAGTGCGCTAAAATCCCAAGAGCCTGTTGCTTCATGTTTTAGCACGTCAGCAGTAAGTGTAGTTTAGCAGAGAAAACGATGCAAAAAAAAATATATATATATAAATGATTATACATTATATAGACATGCATTAGATTAACTGATTATACCAAATTGGCCTGGTGTGCGTGTGTATGGCTAGTTTAGATCCAACTTTGGTGCTTGTTGGGACCACTTCAGCTAAAAGAACATTAAATAAAGATAATTCCCGATTCCCATACAACCATGACACAAGTGAATCAAATTTCTCCACTGGTATTACACATAATGATCCTGGACCATCCAGAGTAGTGAAACCATAACTGATGCTTGTCCAAGTTGTAGTAAATTTCATGTTCAAGTTCTTCACCTATGGGTCTGCTTTAGGATTCCTAGACTACGCGACTTAACATATTTAAAGATTAACCTCGGTTGACCAGATCTGATGTGATGATACACAAACAGCAGAACCACTGAATATGGAAAACTGTTTAGTTGTATTATCAGGGAATCTGAGTCAGCATCCTGCTGGAACACACACCAAGGTGACAAGGTTCAGCACACTCGGCTCCACTGGGAGACGCTGCTCATCCCAAACACGACCGCTTATGACTATTCAGACATTCTGCAACGCAGCATTTCGCCCAATTCTCAGCCTCTCATTGGAATGCGGTGTGTGCGTGGCCACTAGTGAAAAGATATTAAAAAATATATAACATTTTAAAATGCCCTTCTGTCCTGAAAAAAGTCCATCGAGAACTGATTTGCCAACTGTGATTGAGAACTTGGCTGCTGGCTTTCACCTAACCTTGACCTCAGTTCCTTCAGAACACACTGGAATGCGTCTAACATCAAAAGCTGACCTAACAAGCATGTTCTATGTTCTAGTGGAAAGTAGTACAAAAATACGCCAAAAATGCCAGCATTATGCACTCTTAATTAAGTGTAACCAAATAGACCAGGAGGCTTGTTTTGGGAAAACCGCAAGGGACGCCTTGCTAATAGATACAGTGCTCCTCCTAAACCCCATCAGTACACCAAAACAAAACTGTAGTATGGACGGTCATCAGAACGAGTCCAATTCGCATTAAGGTCAGATTCAACTCTACTCCCTTGTAAAATGAGAATAATCATTCCAGGCCTTTGTGTGGAACTGCTTTACTGAATGTTTTGAGTTCCTCTTAAGACTTGGCTTTCGGTTCCTGTTTTTAAACCTCCTTTTCCCATACATCTGGTTTTATATATAAAAGAGATTCATTGCAAATAACAGCAAACAACCACAGCATGTTTCAGACCTACAAACTTTAGGTTTGTGGAAACAAACCAGATGGCCACGGTAAGCCACTGGATCACTGGATGCAGTACCAGCCCTTAAAAATAGACCTTCAAAACGGCTAGCTGGTCCACCAACGCAAAGGTATTTCCAGTCTTCAAATCACAGCAACTCAGAAAGAACGTCTAACACTCGTCAATTGAGCCAGCTTCCCATCTTCAGGTAACAAAATAAACATAAAGATGACTATAATATTCACAGCTTCCTGAACAAACACCAAAATCCTCCAAGGCCTCCAACGAGCCTCCAACATGATTCCAGAGAGAAAAAAAACGAGGCATATTTAATATTTAAAGCATGTAGGGTACAGGACACTGTGATCCTTGTGTGCTGGCACACACGCCATACACACACACACACACACACACACACACACACACACACACACACACACGGAGGGAACATGTTGTCCCTGTGCTACTCTTGTCCTGTAGGAGGAGCAGAAAGAGGAGACAGAAGTGGAGGACATGCCTAGTATCGTTCCCTGTATAGCAAGCTGTGTAGGGTGTTGGTCACTTTGTAGTATTTGCAGAATTCCCAAGTGGTCTATCGTGTTTGCTGGCGAGTACTAAATTATTAGCCATAATGCATCACAAAACGACAATATGTTAAGCCATTTCTATCAGCTCCGGATTTACTGAAGACGGCATGAATACGAACGCATAAATTACACTGGGTTGTGATAAATTCAATAACAGTCCACATTCACGACACGAGCACTGATGTGTTGTTAATGCAGCCTGTCTTGTTGATGCCTTTCCGGCCGCTCTCAAGTATGTAGGGCCCAAAAATTTAATTAGTGACTAGAGAGTGAGTGAGAGAGAACAAATTCAGACACAGCGATGGTGTAACGGAGTGATTTCCTGCTCTCTTCATCTCAAGCTGCCTCCTACACTCATTACTACTATGCAGCTCTCATTGTTAACATCTACAAAAGAACACAGTTTCTCAATCTGCTGATGCAGGCCTAAAGGCGACCTTTATAAGATATGTGCACTCCTTACTGAAATAATCATCTTCCCAGGTGCCCAAGTCTATTTTTGCTCTCGAGACTTTAACAGTAACCACAGAATTTTACAACGATTGCTTTTATTAAGTACCAAGCACCAAACCAATTACGTGTACGACATGATTCCAACGCCATCAGCTTCACTGAGCAGTCCAAACCCAATGCCCAGGGGCTGACTTCACCCATTCTGCATCCACAATGGCGTACAGTGCCAACCAGGTGATCCCAAATACCCCATATTATGATCCCATTTGCATAAAATATTCTCCCCTGTGAGGGTCTGTGTGGGTTTCCACAGGGTACTCACAATTTGGCTTCCTTCCTAATTCAAAAGCAATACGTTAGATACATGCGAGATAACCTGCTATAGTTCAAACCGAGCATCAGAATGGGAAGAAAGGTGATTTAGGTGACTTTAAATGTGGCATGGTTGTTGGTGCTAGACTGGCTTGGTCTGAGTATTTCGGAAACCGCTGGGATTTTCACCAACTGCCATCTCTAGGGTTTATAGAGAACGATCCAAAAAGAAGAAATATCCAGAGCAGGGGTTTTGTGGGTGAAAATGCCTTGTGGATGCCAGAGAAGAGAGGCAAATGGGCAGACTGGTTAGAGCTGATAAAAAAAAAAAGCAACAGTAACTCAAATAACCACTTATATATAACCAAGGTATGCAGAAGAGCGTATCTGAACTCTGGACCTCTTAGCACCTGCTGAGCATCGTTTCAACTCCAGTATTACTGCTGACCATGTCTAACCATTAATGAACACAGTACATCCTCTTCTGATGGCTACTTCAGCAGGGTGCCGAATTACAAAGCTCAAATCATCTCAAACTGGTTTCCCGAACATAACCGTGAGCTCACTGTACTCAAACGGCCTCTAGAGTCTTCAGATCTCAATCCAATAGAGCACATTTGGGAAGAGATTCGTATCATGGATGCGCATCCGACAAATCTGCAGCAATTGTGTGATGCTATCGTGTCAGTAACCAAAATGTCTGGATGATGTTTCAAGCACCTTTTGAATCTACATAACGAAGAATTAAGGCGGTTCTGAAGGGGGTCCACCACGATACCAGCAAGGTCCAACAGTGGCAATGCATCTCTGTTCCACAGAGTACTGCATGCTGACGCCTATCAGATACTGATATGAGGTCCTGCACCCTATAGTGGTATCCTATAAGGTGTCCAAACCATCCAAAACCTCCCACAACTCTTCTTGACCTGAAAGTTCTCCCTGGAGCAAAAATGGCTGAGGATCCCACAAGAACTGCTGGATAATCTGACCCTGTCCATGCTCCATCACTGTCAGTGTGTTGGGTGACCATACTCCCTACTGAGCACAATGTGGGCACACGCTTCTGTTCACCCCATAAATATATCACTTACTACTCAATCATGATTATTGAGTTTACCTCTCATCAGTGTAATCAAACAACTTCCTTTTACTTTTCATTTGCTTTTCTGGTCATCTTGTTTAACTATATATAAATATATAGCAGTATATTTAGTAGGGAATTTATAGTGTACAGGCCTCACTCGTCTGTACTGAAATTGCATGAGGCCATGTGAGCTATTCTAAGAACAAGGGTGAGAAGGTGCGAGTAAGACTGCTGCATGTGTGTATGAACGCTGTCTCACATGCCTCTCTTATGAAACTGAGACGCATAGCCCATCACTTCCTGCAGGATGCAATTAAAGACGCAGAAAGACAGAGGCTAACACGTCCCTGTTTTCTAAATACAGAGTAAATGACCCAAGCCAAGTCAATGTAAGAAACTCCACTTTGCCAAAATATATCCTCGAATTTCACTCCTCCTTTTTGATCTTCTTTGACCTTATTTGATAACAACCAATACCGTCATATCATTTAGGAAGGTCTTCCTTGCCACCATCACCCTAGGCTTGCTCAATTTGGGCTTTGGGCCTAGATAATAAGATTAGGTAGTATAAAATCGGAAAACGGCCCATTCTAAAAAAGTGCTACAGGGCACACGAGGCAATAGAAAAACAAAACAACAACAACAACATATACACACGTACACACACTATATATATATATATATAAAAATAAAAGTTTGTTCACCAATCTGTTTTACTTTGGGTGTCTTGGCAACTTACCTGCTCATAATTCAAGCGCTGTACCTCTGAGATCTCTTTTGGTTTGGCATCAAGGATGTAGTCTCCTGTTATAGAAACAAAGCAGCACAGACACAAGGGGGGGAGAGAAAGCACTCATCGTGAACACTGTGCTCATTAAAACAGCCAAGCGCATAAATCTTCTTCTGAGACTAATAAACCATCTGTTCCTCTCAATCATCCACAAGCAGCGGCTCTTTTCCTGCTCATACCAGCTTTTCAGACTTTGCACTTCTTTCTCAGAGGTGTAAAATATACTTAATATCATAGTACTAGCCATATAATTTTGACAAGGACTGTAAGAAGATTAAAATGAATTACATTTTTTGCTCCTGTTCGACTCTACAGGACTATTCTTCGACTAAAAAGCAACACAGCCACCTGAAGCCAAGAAATAGTTCATTTTCAATCATTTTGTTGAATACCAATTGACACCATAGGGCGATTCAGTAGCTCTCCTCATTCTGATGCCCAGCATGTACGCAGAGATGCCAGCAGGGGTTGGACAGGCCTGACAGGCGCACACAGTCTTAGAGTGACCACAAGCACTGGGTCAATTCAAACCATAAGGCTGGCATCGACTGCCTGATTAATATTCACTTTAGATCACAAGGGAACAGAGCGGAGTAAAAACCTGAGCGTACATATTTATGGGCTTAGTAGATATGGCTATTGATTTACATCCACTATTAAACGAGTCATCTAGCCAGAAAAAGTAAAAGTATGCTGTGCCCCATATATGGCGGTGGTGGTTTTAGCTTCTGAAAGTGGCAGTGGGCATGACGTAACATCTGGAAATGGTTCAGAACAGCGGTAAGCTGGAAGCGTATACAGTATGTACCAGACAACGCTTGGATCACATTTCAAATGTCAGGTCAAACACACATCCACAAAAATGCCTCATGATCCGGCTACGCATGAAGATAAAGATGTATGTGGGATGTGGGTCCCTTGGACTCGGCTCGGAAGCGGTCGCTGGTAAAGCACCGGGAGATGCGGCCCGTCCGGCCTCTCCTCCCTCAGGCACGCCTAATTATGTGTCTGCGTGACAGCAGACGTTACCAGGTCACCACAGTGGTGGGCCAACACACCGAAACGGCACCACTCGATCGTCTATTGCTACTAATAATGACAGTGGCGGTTCAAAGTTTGTGAAACTTTTGACCTAAAATATCACAAGATTTTCACACAAGTTCTAAAGGCAGATAAAAAAAAACCAAGTGGAACAAAATGCATTTATTAAGGGAAATGATCCAGGATTCTTTATATATATATATATATATATATATATATATGAAATATTTATTTGAGTATCAAAATTGTGAACCTGTGAATTGTGGATTACTAGTTACTTTAAAGGTAAAACGAGAGTAAATAGTTTATTATTATTAGTCCCATTCGGCTGGAAAAGGTTCCAAAACCATCTCTGAAGTTTAGATTTCATCAATCCACAGTCGGAAAGATGTACAAAGGCCACTGTTAACACCCCTGGAGTGGTCGAAAAATTGACCGACTAATATCAGTGTTCACCATCAGCACAAAACTGAATAACCATGGTGTCCATGGTTGGGCTGCTGCTCTTCAAAAAGAACATTGCTGCCCATGTGAAGTTTGACCACCTTCACCTTCACCACCTCAAGCAGGAGAAAGTAACTGAGTACGGGGAAAGTCCAACAAAGTCCAATGCAAGGTCAGGTATTTTGAAGTGTAAAATATATTTTGTTGCAATTGTATGTTGTTGAGATGTATCGCCAAATATATTGTTATCTTGATGATATTTTAGGGTCATATCGCCCACCCATTTACATTACATTTACCTTTTCTCAGATGTCCTTATCCAGAGCGACTTACAATCCAAGCAATGGTGGGTTAAAGGCCTTGCTCAAGGACCCAACTGTGGCAGCTTGGCAAAGGTGGGATTTTAACCCTGGACCTTCTGGTCCATAGTCCAGTGTCTTACCCACTAGGCCACCACAGTCCACACCCCTAATAGGTACCAAGTTTTGCAATCATGCCCAACTTTTATGACAAATCTTTAAATAGTATTGAACTTTTACTACAAATACAGCCTAACTTTTTCTACTGTTTAAATCAGGTACTTCAATATTTCCAGATCCAAACCAATCCCCGATCCATCTCTGAGTTCAGGCTGTTTATTAAATTCAATTTAATTGAAATGTTCTATTTGACAATAAGTAAATACTCAGTGTGCACAGGCTGCATGTGAACTCGCACATAGTTGGGATAGACTGATAAACACGTTCCTTCTCACGCAGCACTTTTCAAATGCTTTGATCTCACCAGGATTTTGCCCAAGTTATGCCATGTTGTTGTTTAGAAATGGAATTGGATGAAACGCTGGTATGTGTTGGTATGTTTCCTTAATTGCATCAATTTCAGTAATCCTTCCACATGAAAAACACAGACCATAAACACCATAGCGTATTGAACCTTAAGCACCATTATACCTGGTATCGACACTAAAGGTATTCTATTCTCATCATCCATATTATTTATTTCAGTGCTCATGGGTCCAGGGGTTCTGCTCCTTACACTAAGAACATTCAATACAAAGCATCACAGTTACTACCACAGTTTGAGCGCCAAACATTTTACATCTAGCCCGGGCACCACACGCGGGCACAGTTACCGTCGTATGAAGGAGGGGAGGCTTGTTGGAGGATTGTGCTGCATGATGTCTTATGCAGGGCACACTTCCAGTCATGGCCTAGGTTTGAGTCTCGAGATCCAGAGCACTGTGAAAACGCAGGGTTCAGGCAAATTCAGGCACCCATTGCTTGACCCCTCGGAAACTTGTTAGTTAGTTAGTTGCCTCGCGTTGTGTAATCCGATATATCTAAGTGCTCATTATCAGAGCTCCCTTTGTAGCTCATGCAGGCTGTTAATTGGCAATCAAAGTAACAGGACTCAAAGTGCAGCTGTCTTTGTAATTAAGCATGTCACTTCAAAGTCAAGCTTGCTTTTCATGTTTTGTTTCTATTATCTTTTAAGTTCCCTGAATATTATCAGATCTATATGGGCAAAAGTATGGGGCCGCACCTACTGAGCATTACATTTAGGTCTTTCATTTAGTCCCATAGCCCCAGGTTGATCAAACCCAGAATGAATGGGTCATTTTAAAGGGGTGATGAGCACTGGGAAATGTGATGTGGAAAATCTGTGTTCATGTTTCAGCGTTAAATGTAAGCTGCACTATGATATATACAATAGATATATAGGGCTCACAAAAATCAGGGGATACTTCAAAATGAAATACAGTGACTACCCCCCTCTAATTGAACATGACCAAATTGTGCCCAATTAGCCATTTTCCCTCCCCGGTATCCCCGGAGAGAGAGAGAGAATGGTGAGCCATTATTTTACAGCACTGCCTTAAATCTCTTGGGCATTGGGATCATTAGAGCTTCACAGCCACTCTTACTCCTCACAAAGCGAGTGGATGTAAGACCAGTTTGATAGTGTGTTCAGAGTACGGTCTGAGCACCAGCAGGCTAAACCCCCACCCCTTTATCCTGTGCAGCATTGCCGGCAGAACTCCTACGTCTATTTTCAAGTGTCAACCTCTGGATATGATATGAGCAATAACACCAAATTTAACTCACACCTGAGACCTTGTAACACTAACGAGTCACATGATACCAGGGAGGAAAAAAAGGCTAATTGGGCACAATTTGACCATTTTCCACCTAGGTGTGTACTCACTTTTGTTGCTGGCAGTTTGGACATTAATGACTGTGTGTGATTATTTTAAGGGAGCAAATTTACACTTTGATATAAGCTGTAGAGTGACTAACTTACATTGTATTAAAGTGTCATATCCTCAGTGATAGATCAGTCCAAGTGTGGCAAATGCCAGGAGAACCTGCTAGAGTTACCAGCCTAACTGCAATGTGCCAACTGCACTGCTCACAAAAATTAGGGGATATTTCACGCATTATCGTGAGCAGTATAGAAAGTCTGGTGGAGGAGGCATAATTGCTATTAAGCCGCATCTCATGGGTTGGACTAGGCCCCTTTCAGGGGCAAATTTTAATGATTTCGCATACCAAGACATTTTGTTACAAAGGCCCTTTTCTGTGCTAGACTGTGCATCAGTGCACAAAGCAAGACCAAGACCAGTAAAGGCACTGCTAAGTCAGCTTGGTCTGGATTATCTTGACTGACCTCAACCCCATCAAAACCCTTTGTGATTCACTAGAATGATGATTGTGGCCCTCATTCAACAGCAGTGTCTGATCTTAAAAATTCTTCTTGATGAATTCCTAGAGACATGGTCCAAAATCTTATAGAAAGACTTCCCAGAAGAGTCTAAGCGGTTGTAGCTGCCAAAGCGGCATTTCAATGCCTGTGGATTTAGAATGGGATGCCATAAAAGTGCCCGTAGGTGTAACGTGTAGGTGTCCCATTACTGAAAGCGGAGCGCTTTAAAAATTACCCAACTCAAGTGCTGTGAATAACAATCCGATTTTCGTGAACAACTGAATAACTTTTAATTCACAAACCAACAAGGATAATAACAATAACAGTATCACTGTCATATTTTTAGTTCCATGTTTTACTGTAATATTTCCTATGTGCGTGATGCAACCGTTTACTATTTATTACTCCTGAGACACGACGTGTGCGCTCCCTCCCTCTCACTCGCCCTCTTTCTGAACAACCTCAGCAGACTGATCTGGATCCTTTTCAGCGCCGCCAGGCTGCCAAATAACCCAGCGTTGCATATTTCTTACTTAATAACTTTAACGCCGATGGATTAATCGAGATCTAATGACATGTTTTGCGTATATTTATGTTATCTTACACCAGGAGGCATTATCATAATCCTGTCGGCAGGTGCAGGTGAACTCTGGGTGCTCGGGATTTCCCCCCTATTTTAGCCCCCTATTTCATACCCCATAATACAGCGTGGGTGAAATGCCAGTACCAGAGTCCAGAAGGATGAAAGGGGTTGGCCAGTGGGGGTAGAAAAATGGATCAGATATCCCTGATGTTAGTGGGGTATTCCCCAGATCTAATGTTGCCTGTAATCACATGATCACTACATGAAAACAAATGTCAGGAAGGCATTGGGGAACTAGAAGGAGATAATATATCTGACAATATATGTAAGATAATATTTAGGATCTTCAGCAATGTACGTATTTAACTAGTTGCACCAGGACTGGTTTGTAACATTAAACACTTTTTCCAAATGTAAAAACAATCTGAGTAAGAGTGGCCCAGTGTTACAACGTATACAGAAAACACAACGGTTACCAAACATAATCCTGTAATTTTGATAACCACCCAGGCTTAAACCTAAATTACAGTTCTGAGGATAAACTAGCAGTGAGAGTGTACAGGCCGTTCCAAAAGTAACTCGAAGGAAATTCCGAATCGGTGAGCTGGATTTCATTACGCCGATCACTAAAAGAGATCCAGGTCAGAAATGATAGCGTTCTGATCGATGTTAGTAGACTGTAGGGTTAGGGAGCGGCCTACATGGACACGATTTCATCATGAGAAGCCGGTCCCAATTCTTGCACACCTTAGGCAGGTAGTGCCTAACTGGTGGCAGGGGCGATCCACCCTCTGAACTGTTAAAGCAATTGCTTTAACTAAAATGTACTTGGGGGCTTCGTGGATTAAAAACGAATGATTACTTCTGAGATTTTTTGAAACTCAAGCGAACCAAGCTTTTCTCGTCACAGTTATTGGTACGTGTGACATTTTTAATAACGTTTTATAACAAAATGCAGCAGTGGTTCTAGAACATTTCAAATAAGAGGCCAGACTGGGGCTAGTGGCTGTCTTTGAGGTGTCCGTTTCCCAAGACCAACAAAGGAACAGCACAAGCAACAGTGGTGATAACTCTCCAGTTTATTTTAAGCACTGTTCCCCATGTAGTAACTAACTATCCAAAAACATCAATTCGTATGGACTTTGTCTCCCTTTCCTGCCTAACAGCCTTCATTCAGATCAGAACAGGCTAGGTGCTGACATTGGACAATGCACCCTGGCTCACTCTTATCGCAAAATAATATCTGCTGGAGTTCACTTGTGAAACGAACATCGTTTAAGGAGTCCAACCCTAACCCTTAGCCATGGTGTACATTAATAGTGCGAGCACAGAATGTCAGGAACGTAGTGAGGAATTGCATTTCTGAACGGCTTATTCTTTTAATTCGTTACTGTTTAATGAGGGAAAAGATGGTTTAATGTAACCAATACAAATGCACACTTTATACACAAGATAGATACATCTAAATTATATTCACCCAGATACTCCATCAGCTGCTCTGCTGTTATGATCTCCATCATCGGGGGCAACTTTACCTAGGGAAGATAAAGCAAAAAGTGAGACTTGGGTCTGGAAGCAAACTCATCTTGACACCTAAAGCCTTCATCTTGTAAAGCTTCAGGCAGCATCACGACCTGACCAGATGGCTGTCCCATAACCCGAACATTGTTGTGATGTTGCAATCGCTTCCACCTAAGGTATGAAGCGGGTGTCACTGAAAAAGAGCGAGCTAGCTGTCTAACACAGCAATTACGCGCTGCAAATGTGTCTCAAATCCAGAAGGGAGCCTTCTGACCACAAATAGACTGTTGACGGTGGCGATGGCACACCGAAGCAGGCCGTTTAAAAGAGCATCGGCTGCAGATTTGACGACGACAGGAAAAACCGAGTTGCGCCCGACAGCCGTCTTAAAATGTACGACAGACCAGAGGATAAATATACTATACACACAAAAGTACTGAGACACCCACAAATAACACCTACAGCAGGTTTTACATAACATTCTAAATTCCTAGGCATCAACATTGGAATTTCTTCATACATCTCTGGAACTAAGGGGTTTATGGTATAGTGACCATTTATCATTATTTATCTGCCTCTTTGTTCAAATACAACCAGAAATTACAGGAACTGTGACTTTCTCTTTAAACTTAAACAATAGCAGTAGCTGGGATCATAGGAATAGAATATTGTAGAGCGACAAAACCAAGTTTGAAATTATATGGTCACTATATTATGATAAAGAAAAACAAATCTAAAGGTGGCCTAAGACTTTTGCACAGTACTGTATGTTTATATATATATATA
>JAVSBV010168324.1:0-14029 GCA_033117975.1 Parotocinclus spilosoma | reverse complement strand
CGTGAGGCAGCTGTTCGAGATCTGCTCATAATGAGGCAGTGGATAAAACGTCATCCCCACCGATGGCTCTGTAAAGGTGATCGGCGCGGACGACTACAAGCTCCGGGAGCGGGTAGGACCCTAACAGTAATGAATGGTTATTTGAGTTGCTGCTGCCTATCTATCAGTCTGGCCTTTCTATTCTCCCCTGACCTCCCGCATCAGCAAGGCATTTTCACACAGAGAACAATCCTCACTGGATAATTCCTCTTTTTCAGACCTTTATCTGTAAACCCCAAGATGTTCGATTTGAACTTCAGCAGGCCAACATTTCCCATGTCTACCTACCTAAATGCATTTAGTTGCAGCCGTTTGATTGGCCGATCAGATATTTTCCTAAATGAGCATCTGAACTGTATGTAATAAAATGGTCTGTGATTGTAGGTTGTAAATAATGAAGTAATATAATACCTGAGCATGCTCTTAAGTGCTACCTGGTGTTCTTCTAATCGAATTGTGAAACAAATGCTAGATTTATTGATGCCTAAAGAAATTTTCTTCACTGCTGGATAATTGTCTTTATTAGATAGTAATTAATAGATGATCTCAGTAATATGTATTAGTGGTATCAGAATAAGAGGCATAGAATCTGCAAAGGATGTGAATGCATATGTGGGAAGTTGAAAGTGCATATTAATCTCACGTCAATCATATATACTATAGAAGTCACATGTCAAGCATGACCATCAAGGACAAGTGACCATCAAGCTAGCAGACTATATCCATCAGTCCCATAGACTATGTCCAGCAGGCATGTAAGCCCAGAAATTCTAGCCTTCATCCACTATGCTGCAAATAGTACCAATAACAGGCTCACAGACCGATAAGCCTTCATTAACCAGGCAACAGCTATATCTCTGTACATGCTGAGTACTCACCAGGTGGCTGCAATCATCTTGCAGGGGTGTTGCTGCTATTTTGCACAACGTTATTTGTTCTACTTCTTAAATCTCCTGTAGAGTATATCAAATGTTTTCAGTGGTGCTAATGGATGTGCTGTTGATTTAGATCATGTAGTAGTTTGATGGCTTGCTGGGTGTTACCTCCTGCAGAGTTTGTCTAGGTTCACGCAAACCATGTGCTTTACACAAAGGAAACTCACACAAATACAGGCAGAATGTGCAGAATATGTCTCAGTCTTATCTCATTTTATTCTTTTTGGACAAAACTGGTGTTGGTTGAAGAACTGTTGGTGGGGACCTGGAGCTATGAGGCCAATAGAGCCATGGTCTGTATTACTCAAAATCAATGATGCTTTGGAATACGAGCATGTGCCGTCCTGTTTTCTCAGAGACTTACTGTAACTTATCTGCACACAGAAATGCTTTAAGATAGGAATAACACAATTTCAATTCGGTTAATGAGCATCCCAAAGGCTTGACACGAGTTCACTTGCATTATAAGAATGGTTTTATCAACTACAGGTGTTAAGTATATGCAGATTAATTAGAAGATAATTGATATTCCAACCTTCAGTCTGTTGTAAAAAAAAAATAATAGCTGCTTTTTTAATTAACATTGAGTCTGTAATTGTAATGCAGTACTTTACAAATACATGTAAATGAAAGAACTGGATTTGGTATGTCAAAGTTCCAGCAATTCCTGTTTTTCAGTTAAAAAACCTTGATGTTATTCTTGAAGGCTCAGTGTATCAGTACGTATAATAGAACCCTGGTTGCAGCTGGTTTTCAGGTCTGTCCTGCTTTGTAGTGCCGTGACCTACTGGGACTGAACTCTCTGGCCCTCTAGAAGCCATGCCATCATCTGTTCCGCCAGAAGTTCTTGATCAGATCCAGGTGCTGCTGGAGCATCTGGCTGAATTTGAATTCTGTCCTGGGGCATGAGTTCAGTGGCTGCATGAGTTCACTCGCTTCCAGCTCCACCTGCTAACTGCTAAAATTTGAAGCATTACACCGTTGCGTTGCCCTCCTCTTTTCTGGGTGAGGAACCTGTCTTTATGGCAATTTCTAGCTTTGTATTCATGAATATTTGACTGCTCAGTTACACATTTTACCCTCACACCAGTGTGGCCCCTGAAGCTGCACAAAACCCTTCAGAGCTACAAATGAACTCATGGGTGCTGTTGTAAGTAGGATTTTAATTTAATGGTCTTGGTAAATGTTGAGTTTTTACTTGATTGAACACATATGGACCCCATGTTTTCTCTTTTTTTACATGCTAACACATTAAATGAGTCTTTGTTTTAAAGATCATTTAAAAAATGCTTAATAAATGTTGGTGTTATATGATTTAAGTTTCCTTTTTAACGTTGAGCACACTTCAATGTATTTAACTTTTAAACACAATTTAAAACACTAATGCTAACACAGATATGCTTTCCGAAACGTCTTCTCACCTCTCCTTCAGTAGGAACAACTTTTCTGTGTTATGGATGCACAAAGGGGGCTGATGCAGGGATGCATGACAGACAGATATGACGCTCACTTTGGAAACCACTACTGTAGAAAGACCTAACAAAGCGATTCTATTACTATTTAACACCTATAGTGATGGCCTATGAGCTACAATATACTGAACTTTTGCTAATTTGTGCGACTTAAATGATTTTTGTTTGTATAGCTACGAAGCCACCCAGAGTATAGAAAAGGTGAACCTGATGAAATGACCACTGAAATTCAAAACCAGGTTGATGGTCCAAGCAATGTGGCAGGAGTGTGTATATGACAAAATTTGGTTTGAAAGTCTACACAGGCTTAATTTCTTAAACCCTAATTCCTCTCTAAGCAGGTAGAGTCACAATTGCTAACATTCTCTCCCCAAACAGGTTTCATGATGCTTTTCATAGACCATGTAGCTGACCAATCAATAGACGCCATGTTCTTGTGGCTTTGTTCCTCCAGGAACCCGACAGTCTCAGCAGGACGCCTGTTAACAGGCTCTGCAGTAAGAGCAAGCTTTTGATAAACCGAAGCTCTCTTGCTCTGTAACAACAACATCTGCCGTGATTGGAGGGTGACATTTAAATACCATGTCTTTATCTTTATTCTCAAAGCAATCTTTCACATAACTGTTAAACTAGGCATATTTAGGATTATTGAAAAAAAATCATTAAGCCAGACTGACACTGGAACGCCATTTTGTCATGTTATCTAAATAGCTGATTGTAGTACAATTTGATCAAATCTTTCGCTATATAGAAGCAAATCGAATCCTCCTTTGCCTTTCTGTTCCACAAATGTTTAAGAAAATATTTATTCCATTGATTCTCAAGTTTAAGCTATTTCTTTATAAGTGATCGTCCCCAATTTCTTTTGCAACAACCGCTTCAATACCCAAAATTAAAACAGTGTTTAACTTATACTGATGATACAGGCCAGGCACATCATATCTTAATTCTCATATAAAGAAAAGCCTTAATACATGTATTGTTTAATCTCTGTAGGCTTGATCTCATTATGAGCAGGCAGTGCTCAGTCTGAATATGACTCATAAATTCCACATGGCTGTCTGCCTTATTTCGTTTTGATGCCTTTAAATATAGAACCTTATGAAAAAAATGCCTGCTGGGCGGTTATTGGTTTTGTTATGGGAACTATGCAAGCTGTATGTTGAGCTGTAACTTCAAAGGAGCAAATACGAAGTCATAAGTACATTTAGAACTTTTTTTAGAATGTAAACATGAAAAGGCAAGTTGGTCTAGTGGTGCAGTGTCACCTTATAGCTCCTAAGACCTGGGTCTGGATTTGGTATGTTCTCTCTGTGTCTGCTCTGGTTTTCCCCCCTATGTTCTAAAAGTCAAGTTAGGTCACTTGTCTATAAAGTTTGTGACATGTCCGGGTGGTTTCCACTTTGCACTAAGTGATGCTGGTTAGGCCTTGGCCCTACATGAGGCTAAAATGAATAATTAACCCTTGTTTATTTGTTAATAAATTAATAATGTCGATAACATGTATTTTAGTATACTCCTCATTATATGTTATTTTCTCTAATATGTTAGTCTACCTGTTCTTTTATTTTAATTGCTGGAGTTTTAGGGTTGAGCATTTCTAATATATGCTTATCCACCTGCAATGTCCCAACCATGTAGCTTGCACGTGTGTGTCGCTGGCTGTGTCTGTAGGAGTGGAGCCACCCCGCCCCACAACAGCGACCTCTACCCAATCCTCTGAAGGACTACTGTTCACATTATGTTCCCCGGAGATAGCCTCCAGAGCAGCCATGACCCTGACCAGAAAAAGTAGAGCTAAAACGTGAAAGAAAAGAATGTAGTACTGGGAAACTCGGGCCATTACTGTGAGGATTTATTAAAGTACAAAAATGGTCACAGGTCCAGTTTTTGACATAAAGAATATATTTATAATGTGAGTGTCAAAATAAACCCTATCTAGAAACATTACCTAGATAAAGTGTACCAACAGCATCAACAATAAAGACGTTTTTCTTATTGCTGATGACTTCCCAGTGAACTCGAAGTTGGGTCATAATTCACATTAGGTTTGTTCTCAGTAGAGGTAGATTTCAAGATGTCACCTTTTGAGCAGGAGAAACAGCTCATTTAATTTCTTTAATCATCTGAGCTTAGGCTATATATCTGGTGTTCATATCAAAGGCTTTAATGTCAACTGTTTTTGCTTTTTTTTGGTGAAAATTTCCTTCTCTCACCTGTGCTGAAGAGCTAAAATTTGGCAGTCGCTTACCTAATCTTGTTCTGAAATTAATTACTGCCACACTCTTCTCGCACTCGTCATTCCTTCATAAACTCCAGATGGTCCAACCAACGCATTTCTCAAGTTGTTATAAGTTTCCACTGACTTCCTGTTAAATACTGGATTAAAATCGTGATCCTCAATAACCACGCTGTCATACCTCTCTGATCTAATTTACCAGTACACACCCACACACCCCCTGTAATCCTCTTCTGCCATTTTGCAGCCGACATCTAAATGTAACAAAAAAGAAAGCTTGGGAGGACCAAGACTCAAAAGGTATCAACCTCCTAATGCAGGAGGTTTATCTTTACTGTATGTGATTCTAAATAGTTACAAATATTTGCAGTATATATATATATATATATATCTACAGATATATTATACTTAATCCACACGGGGTCACGGGCCAGTTGAGGCCCACCTGGCAACTTCGGGCACAAGGGCAGGGACAACTCTGGACAATTTATTGTAGGGCACATGCGCACACACACACACACACACACACACACTAAAAGCTACTTTTGAGACCCCAATTAATCTAACATGCATGTCTTTTGGCTGTGGGAGGAAACCAGAGTACCTGAAGTAAACCCACTCAGACATGGGGAGGACATGCAGACTGGACCCGGGGCTTGTTTTTGTAAGGCAGCAGTGCTACCTAATGAATGGAGAAAGTAAATAGCTTGGCTTACCCTGTCAACTTGACAGAGCTAGAACTTAATCAATCGGACTCACTAGTTGCGTTCAAATCTTAACTTTATTTTTTGCTTACAGCCATCCTTTCTTCCAGTCTTTTGTTTTTATATCTATGCAATTATATGTTTGAAGAGTTAATAATATAGGCGTCTTTTAGTCTTATAGTGCTATATAATGTCACCTTAATTTACTACTAATGTTCGACTGTTCAGTAGGGTGAATGGTCAAAACACACTGCCAACGATGGGTCATGGACAGGACCAGATTCTTTAGCAGTTCTTTAGGGATCCTCTTTGTATTCATTCTAAAATGTCCCCAAGTTTTTGTAAGAACTTAATGAACTGCAACACTGATATCTGGAAGTGCATGCGAGTCCAGTACCTGTTGTGATTTGTCGAAATACTAAAAGAAAACTGGGAAAGAAAAAATGCCTGTGTCTCAGAGTTTCAAACAGAAGTAACATGTGCTGAAAAGCATGCAGATGAAAACTCATGGAAAATATCCAACAGCATTTACTCTGAAAAGTGCTGCCTAGTAAAGTCATGCTGTTCCTGATTACCAAATCTGCACGATCCATGAAGACTTCAGAACGTACCGTGTGCCAAATCCTCTTTGTAATCAGCTGTGCTGTTGTTTTTTTTAATGGCCTTATGCAACTGAAGATTTATGTCTTGGTCATTTCCTTTATTAAAATTAATTTAATTGGCTGTGTTTATTAAGTGGCATATGGTGGCACACAGATTTTGTTTTGCTCCATTAATGCGCTCTAATCAATAAAGTAAACTGCTTTCTCTGTATTATTGTTTTACATCGTGTAGATATAGTCATCACTTCAGGAATGTGGGCCGTAGCCTCTGCTACACTGATCTGCCTTCACCCACCTTCGATTTATTTTCCGTTTTAGTATAGAATGACTGTATATCTGCTTCACAGCCCGGCCAGCCAGCTGGAGCAAATCCTGATGGGGACTTTAATAAACTTAGTGCAGATAATCAGACCTCATGCTGCGAGACCTCATACTGACTTGCCTCTGAATTACCAGTGTTAGATTTTTCTAGGGGGACTAATAGGACATTTTGGAACAGATAACAGATTGTTTATGGGACGCAAACTGTTTCAAATTTCGAAACGGACTTTGAAAAATGCAGGGTGTTTTTTGTCTTTATTTGGTAAGGTTTTATTGAAACATCTCTGTACCTGTCACTCATTTACAATGCTGAAAAGGAAAAAAAACACAAAGATGTGTAAAAACCCAGAAACAAACCAAAAAACGTTTCTATGGCAACTGCAGCAGCATGGCATGCGTTTAAAAGGTTTTTAAAGAATATTCTTTTAAAAGTATTTGACATATCACTTCTTTTTGTCCCCATTTCTTCTAGGAGCTTTGCTCTTTATTAGCTGTGTATGAGCCTGTCAGCGAAGCGTACATTTTGGGTGCAACACATGAATATGCTGTGCGTGGCAAGTGCAGGAACGTAGACATACATATGGACATGCTTCAGCAGTTTCCTTTTAAAATGTGCCAGTGCCAGTATCTTTTTTCACGATGGCTTACATATAGACTGTTCACAAAAATGAGGGGATATTTCATTTTTAAATAATGATTGTGTAATGCTCCCCTAATTATTGTATAGCAGTGTATGAGTTTGTAATAGCTACTAATAGTGTCTATGCTTATAATGCATATAGTTTTGTTACCTGCTCAGGTCGGACTAGAAATTGCCACATTTGAAAATAGGAGTAATAATAATAATGAGACAAATATTATAAGTATAACCACATGCCCTCCAAGGTGGCGAAAGAGAACGTAGACGAAACAAGGCTGAAGCGATTCATTCTATCACCAGGCTGTTGTAGAAGACCATACCGAATGCAGGTCCTGGTGAGTGACCCCAATTTGGCCACCTTATGTTTATTTGTGCACTCAGTAGGGAGAAATAAGAAAAGAAAAGAACTTAAACAGCTCTGGAGAGATGGAGGAGGTGGATGAAGAAGGGCACAGGGTGTGCACGTAGCTGATTGAAACCCAGGCATGCCACAGGTCTGCAGGTTCTTCACTGGTTTCATAATTTAAGCTGGCTCTATTGATTCAGAATGATTTAGGCTGTTTTAGTGAGTCACTAACTTGAACAAATCAGTATCTAGCACTGAGTCATTTCTTTTGTTCAGATGGCGCTGATGATTTCTCGATTGCAGTCATTTGCAGTCATTAGGCTATTTGCAGATCAGCAGTTGTTAAGACTGTGGGGGTATTTTTTCAAGGGAGTGTGTGATTCTGTTGCTTGCTGAGTCAGCCTTTGAGTCATGGAATTGTTTGGTTGTGCTTTTCTCGCATTCAGCTCAGTAGTTCTGGACAATTATATAAATTAATTACCGCTCTAATAACATTTACTTAAATAAATTATTTAACAGCTACACTGTAACATATCATAAAACAGTATTTTACTGTGGTAAGGTCATTATTTATATACATTATTCATAACAGATCAGTTTATTGATCGGCATCTGAAACACATAGACACAAATGTAGACCAAATGTACTTGTTAATGCATTATAAAATATTTGTTGAAATGAAGAGTATGATCGTATATGATGAGTATATTCCATACACAGGACATAAGAAGGAGCAACTCATTTTATATTATATACGTAAAATATACGTATTATATACGTAATATAACCTTTATACTTTAACATATACATATACAGTTCCATAAACAGGACGTTGACTGAATGTTTCCATAGTCACATAGTAGTTTAGTTCTACAGCATTTTATTTTAATAAAAATAATAATATGAATTTACTGTATTCTCCGTTATAGTAATTATTCTCTTTGGATTTTGTAGTAAATTTTCATTTAAATGTGAATAACACTGACTTTCATTTATATTACCTTTTATAAATTAGGTCCACTCACTGTTAAAGTGGACCTGTACATAATTTTGTCAGGTGAATCTAAAAACAGGCTTAAGGGGCTTTAAAAATATTTTATATAGTTATGTTTTAAAAGCAATATGCTTTTCTGAACAGACCAACAATATGTTTCATTCTAAATGTGTTTCATTATGAAGTGTGTAATTAGTCCAGTTTAATTGGATAAAGCGCAGTACATTTTGAATTAAAAAATACTTCACTAAGTATGGGATAATACACTACTCACAAAAATGAGAGGATATTTTTAAATGAATACGAAGCAATTAAAATAAGAAGCATTTTACTTAATTAAGCAAGATTATCAAAAAAGCAAATGAAAAGTCAGAAAAAGTTGTTTGATTAGGCAAATTAGATACAAACTCAGTTATGGTGATTGAGTAGCAAGTGACAAATTCACGTGGGTGAACAGAAGTATGTTAAACTGGTCGAGAGTGCCCCCACATTGACTTTTCAGTAGGGTGTATGGTCACCCAAGACTTTCCCCTAATTTTTGTAAGCAGTGTATTTAAATGGTAGATTTTTTTCTATGAGCACATGTATTGTGATAAATATTGGGTGTAAAAATATTGTTAATTATTGTGATATAGAATTTGTACCATATTCCCCATCCAGCTTTGGATTTATGCCAATATTTTACATTGTCCATTATTTAGAAAAAAAACATTGTCTGTCTTTACTAGAGTGTAATATATAAGCTTAATTGGTGCCCATATTGCTCTGCTCAGTCTAGGATTTGCTGGGTAAAAACTCGTATATGACAAGTAAACCATCTGCTCTTAACGTTTCAGATTCTGTAGCTGATGCCTGTAGAAAGGAAACTTCCTAATAACCCAGTGAGTAGATTCCCAGACACTCTTTTGCTCCAGAGCACACTGAGTAGTATGCATGTCTAGTCTAAAATTGTTAATTGTCTAAAAAATGTTAAATTGCTGTCCAGCCGGACAGAATGTGTTTTTTTTTTCACATTTGTACCAGAATATGAGTAATATAGTGATAGTAGGCAGGGTGCAAAAATGATGACTATCCTAGAAGTTGGAATTGAAGAAAAGCTGTACTAATGTGCTCATTATTTATCTCTCTTATTCCTTCTTTCAACAGCAAACATTTTAAACTATATTTTTAATTCTTTACCTAATCTCATCATGTATTGAAAGTGTGCATCCTGGAGTTAAGGTACTACTGCTTTTAAAAACGATAATAAATGGGTAGTAACGTACATCTTGAGTACATACTTTTTTCCTTGTGTGTATTGTTCTATAGGACAGGGGTATATCTATGGGTATATCAGAAATATTCTATGGTAAAGCAGAACATTTATTTATTTATTATCTTCTGGGCCAGCTGGTGCCCACCTGGCAACTCAAGGGCAGGAACAACCCAGACCTTGTTGCTGTGAGGCAGCAGTGCTACTAAAGGGTTGATTATAGAGTGCTGACTGCTTAGTATTTTATTAGTCCAGTTAATGCTGGATAGTGCTGGGACAATATGACCTCAAATCATGATACATTGAGCATTTTGATTTTGATTAATTAACTATACTGAACAAAAAATAGAACTGCAACACTTTTGTTTTTGCTCTTATTTTATATGAGCTGAACTTTGAAAATGAAAGACTTTTTTTTAACACAAAATGCATTTTTTCAAATTTTTCTAAGTTTGTCTAAATCTGTGCTAGTGGGCACTCGTACTTTGCAGAGATAATCCATCCACCTCACAGGTGTGGCATATCAAGATGCTAATTAAACAGCATGATTATTGCCCAGGTGTACGTTAGGGTGGCCACAATGAAAGGCCACTCTAAAATGTACAGTTTTATCACACAACACAATGCCCCAGATGGTGCAAGTTTTGAGGGTGTGTGCAATCTATGCTGACTGCAGGAATGTCCACCAGAGTTGTTGCGTGAATTGAATGTTCATGTCTCCAAAGGCGTATCACAGAATTTGGCAGTACAACCAACCAGGCTAACCATACCAGCCCAGGACCTCCACATCCAGCATCTTCCTCTCCAAGAGCGTCTTAGAGCAGCCACCCAGACAGCTGCTGCGAAAAACTGTTTTCATAGCCAAAGAAATACTGCAAACACTGTCAAAAACCGTCTCATGGAAGCTCATCTGCATGCTCGTCATGCACATCTGGGATCGGGGTGAATGTCATCCATTGTGCATGTTCACGCAGCCATTAAAGAGGAGTGGAACAGCATTCCACAGGTCACAGTGAACAACCTGATCAACTCTATGCAAAGGAAAGGTGCGTGGTGACACCATATACTCATATATACATTTAGTAGTAAAAGTAAACTGTACATTTTAGAGTGGCCACTTTAGAGACACCATTTAACCTAACACGCATGTCTTTGGACTGAGGGAGTAAACCCATACAGACACGGAGAGGGTATGCAGACTCCACACAGAAAGGACCCAGACCGCTCCACCTTGGGATTGACCTTGGGATTGACCTTGTTATGAACTGCCCAATAAAAATGATATATTGATATTAATAACAGAATAAATAAAAGACGACACGAGCAAGATCATGTCGGTTAATGTCTTTGAATGTTACTTTAAACACACATTTTCATAAAATATTTATATTGCAGCTTACTGTAGTTTCCAGATTTGAGAGCAGTGTACTGTGTAAATATCTATCTAAAGTTGTACAGAAATGCTATTTTCTGTACATTTTATGGAGACTGCTAGACTGAATTTAGTTGTACACATAAAATGTTTCTATTCTATTCTACTCTATTCTATTCTATTCCATTCTATTCTGCTCTACCTGACTTGTGTCCCCCTCTTAAATATTTAAATAAAATGGTTCGGCCCACCCTCAGAACAGGTGTGAATGATAATTGTAAGCAGTGCGCTGTGAGCTGGAAATGAATCGGTATGCTACATTTAACAGAAATATGTTTATCAAAACTTCTAAGAAAGAAACCAAAGACAAGAGAGAATAAAAATGACAATATGTCTTCAAATTAAGAAGAAAGGTGAGTGTAGTAGAGAGGTGGTTATTGAAACATTTAACTTTTTTTAATTTAACTCAATTTATGGTGTAATACCAGCTTTTTACATGATGTGCGCAAATCTAATTATGTTATTGGGACTATGGTGGCCTTGTGGTTAAAATGCCAAATCCACCACAGTTTGGTCCTTGAGCAAGGCCCTTAACCCACAATTTCTTGGATTGTAAGGCTGTATTAATTGTAAGTTGCTTTGAATAAGAGCGTCTGCTAAATGACTTAAATGGTATTGGATAAAGAATTTGTAACATTATCAGCAATTTATTAAATTATGATGCCATATTACATTTGCATTATTACGTTATGTGTTACAATGATTACTTGCTACAGACAGAAACGTTTTTTAGCGGCTTTACATAGAAAAATCAAGAAAATCTGCCTGCTCTCATCCCCATATTCACAGCTCTACTCCCAACTGAAGAAGGAGGTAAACATTTGGCATCATAGCAGAGGGAATTAAACATTATTCCATAAATTACATGAGGTGTTCAGCACTTTATTTTAAAAGATTTGTAGAAGATTTATGGTAATGATTTTGATCAGCTGTAGTTTAAAAGTGTTTTAATTACATTCAAAGTACGCTGCTCACTTAATACTCTCCTGTGTTTGATTTGGAACGGTGCAGCACATGATGTAGGAAGTCAGGTGGTAGGAGTGATGAGTGATGCGAATGTAGTGTCGATAACTTACGATGGATTTGGCAGAACGTAATCCGCTGTTTATTATTAATTAATGTTTTGTTAACACTGTCACCACTGACTGGTGGATTGTTTTTTATGGGGGGCGGGGCATTTGGAGAGGGTTCTCTGTAATCTTGCGAGTAAGCTCATCTCTTGGAAGGGTTCCTAAAAGTGTCCATTCAGACGTTTGTAGAAATAAGGAGTAAAATGACATGGACTCTTATGATAATAATGCCTTAAAGTCACCATAGTGAAGAAATCCTACTTTCAGCAGCTTTTTGTTACAAGCACCACACCCCTCCAACCCCCTTCGAACGAACATGTGTATGCTATCAGATCTACAATTGAAGTCATCTCCCGAGCCTGAATGGCTGCCGCAGAGCACATCAGATTCTCAGTTTGGCTGCCAATCTTTCCATGGCCTTTATAATACATGCTCTCAGGAAGCTGCCCTTGAGTCAGATATATCCATCTTCACTATTGTCGCCTACTCCTCTTGGTGCAAATATGAATGTATGTTGTGTTGCGCTAATAGTGTGGATTCAGTCGCCTTTAGGGAGGACACAATGACATATGACAGGCATCAGTCTCATAGATTCTGCTTTTTCCTGGCGTTATTGCTCTCATCACTTCTGCACGCCCCGCTGTTTCGATGAGGGATGCAACACTGCAGAAACTCTGACCTCGTCCTAACCTGGAGAAATGTCTCGAGGGTGGGCGTGTGGGCACGTACCACTCATTTGTAATTGATTTGCTGCCTGTGGCTGTTTATTTTGGTGTTAACCGTCAAGCCTTCTCTAGTCTGCCGATTCCTCAATCTCAGTTCTCCAATCTTTGTCCTGCTGTTTTTCTTTATTACTTCACTGAGTAAAAAAAAAATCCACATTTTTGTCTTATCTAGAAATCCAGCTTCCAAGTGAAGCTAGCAGTCAGAACTTAGCATCGCATATGAGCCATTCTGGAATGCAAGATTATACCGGAGGAATATGATTGGGGTACAAGCTGGTTTATTTGGTTTCAAGAGTTTAAAAAGTTGGGTTTAGTGGATTTAGTCTGTTTTTGTATGTAATGAATACTTCTGGAAGTTCATAATCAAGGGTACAATACTCTGCATAGAGTAAAGGCAGATTTTGGTGTACACAGTGTGATCGAGTTATTTGTAAATTATACTGTATTGATAAGCTGTTCAATGCTGTTTTTGCACCCTGGTCATTGGCTACAAATTAACAAGCAAATGAACAGCCTCTGACATTAAAACAGTTTTACATCACCAAATCAGAAAAAGCTAATTCATACTCACTCCAAATGTGTCTTACATTTACTTTGGCTGTAATTCAATTGCATACATTCAGAACCCAAGGTTTTTTCGATTTTCTGGTCAACTTAATTTCATTTATTAATAAACATCCATTCCTGGATGTCAGGCCTGCAGCATATTACAAACAATGTTAGGATTTTGGCAATATTAGAGAAGTAATGTGTTAAAAAAAATTACAGAATATGTATAGGATTTCAAACAGGTGATATCAGCATATGATTGTAATCATGATTTTGTACAGAATCATTATCCACGAAAAGCTCAGTCTTTAAGGAGTAAAAAGGGGCAGAGGATCTGCAGGTTGTCGAATGTGTAAATATATATATATATATCAACCTGCAGAGGATCTGCCCCTTTTTACTCCTTAAAGACTACATATAATATATATATAATCTCGGGGGTTACGTTCCAGGACCGCTCGCGATAAAGAAAAAATCTGTGAAGTAGGGACGCTATATTTATATAAGTATTTATACATTATTTAACCGTAGAACTTGCAAAACGTTTGGGTGACATCGTAGGGCTTGAATGAATTGAGTTTATAATAAAACAGCGAACACAACATCGCAGAAAAAAATGTGAAATGTCGACATGCTCTAGTCTTACTTCTCGTTTTTGGTGAGTATTCATCCGCTGAGTAAATACTCTATTGTAGTGTTTTTAACTGT
>JAVSBV010168323.1:0-27902 GCA_033117975.1 Parotocinclus spilosoma | reverse complement strand
AGAGAGAGAGAGAGAGAGAGAGAGAGAGAGAGAGAGAGAGAGAGAGAGACAGAGAGAGAGAGAGAGAGACAGAGAGACAGAGACAGAGAGAGAGAGAGAGAGAGAGAGAGAGAGAGAGAGTGTCAATCAAGAGAGAGAGACACAAATGGAACACAACTCTCCACAATCCAGACACAGCTGAGGGATAAGGTCACAGCCTAACAATGCTCTTGCTAGCTTAAATAACCTTCTGCTCTTAGACCTGCACTCTATGGCTCACAAATCCAATCCCTCAGCAAATCTGATTAGTTCACACTATTTGTATTTATGTGACATCTATCCAATGTTCATCTGAGTAATTTATGCTGCTAAACTAAAGCATATGTGCAATGGTTTCTTTTAACCCATGTCCTTGTTTGCATGTTTGCACGTGTGCATCTGTTTGTTTGCTTGTGTGTCTGTGCATTTGAGTCCGAGTGTGTTTTTGTGTGTGTGTGTTTGTATGTGCTTGTCTGTTTGTGTGTGTGTGTGTGTGTGTGTATGTGCTTGTCTGTTTGTGTGTGTGTGTGTGTGTGTGTGTGCGCTTCGCGTGTATGCGATTGTGTCTGTATGGTTTGACATTCTTAGTCAGCAAGAGGTGTTGGGGGGGTGATGTTGTACCTTGTAAAGCATAAGACATGGTGCTGGATCGCTTGGTCATGGTGACTTTTTCTGCTGGAGTGATTTTACTTGCAAGTACCAGTTTATCAGACTCCTTTACTTTCTCTATGGCAGCCTGTATAGAACAAAGCAGAACACAAACAGCTTTTAGAACCTTAATCATGTCAGACCCAGCTTATTATTAAGGTTTTGTTCGCTAAGTGCTTTATAAGAAAAACCTATTCATTCCTGCAATTATCCAAATCACACCTCAACATAGTGATTTTCTATAACTCCAGTACTTCCCAGATAACCAGTGTCAACACTAAAAATCATTAAAAAAACATTTAAACAATAAAACCCCATCAAATCTTGATTTGACATTTTCTTCAATGTTTAGTACCTTGTGAACTCCAATAGTATCAGGAAAGCATCCCAGCAGCCCTTTGTACTCATTGTTGGTTTCCATAAGGTAGTGAAGATCTTTTTTTGGCTGAAAAGACAAAACACACAAATATAATTTTTCAGTTTCTTATCCAGGGTCTCATAAATGATGTTAACTACTGTGTGTGTGTGTGAGTGTGTGAGTGTGTAAGTGAGATCAAACATTGACTTGTGTTTGGATTAGAGAAGGTTCTAACTCGGTTGTTGTGTTTAGTAAGTTACTTGTGTTTGTGTGGATGACTTTCCGTTACTAATTTAACTCAACAAGCTTTAAATGGTGTTCATAAGTCTGTTCATGTACCTGTCCTATTAGAAGTAGTACTGCTTTGTTTGTTCCCTCACAATCTGTATATTCTCTTTAACCTAGAGCTCTCTTTCACCTGGATGATTGTAATGTTGTTGGCAATACTATTAATGCATTTTTGGCTTTGGTCAAACATACTGATCATTAACCGCTTGTGTTCTCAAATCGGAATTATTTACATATTGTTTGCATGGAGTGTTCTTGTAAAAAATCCATTTATACTTACATTACAGTAGCATAAAAAGACGAATATGCGAATATTATTATATCCGAACATTTTTAAAAAATTTTTATCCATAACAAACATTTTTGGTAAATTATCTGTTTCACAAAATGCAAAGAGGCTGTTAAATGGCACATGCCTATACTACTAATACTGCTGCTACTACCACCATTACCACTATCATTACCACTACTACCACCACCATTACTAGTTTTACCACTACCACCATCACTACTACCACCACCATCACTACTACCACCACCATTACTAGTTTTACCACTACCACCATTACTACTACCACCACCATTACTAGTTTTACCACTACCACCGTTACTATCACCACCACCACCACGCCACTATTACCACTACGAATAATAATAATAATAATAATAATAATAATAATAATAATAATAATAATAATAATAATAAATCTCCTGGACCAAAGAGATCCACTTCACTTCCATAAGTTATGGGTGGTAAACACGCTGCTTAAGCACATAAAAATAGTTGTACTCTTGTGCAGAAATTAAGCATCTAGTGTAAAGTCCTATATTCTACACTGTTACTGTACGTTACATACATTTTCCTCTATTTAACCACACTTATCCTGGTCTGGATAGCCTAGACTTCCTTCATAGAGCATAAATCGCAGGGTACACATTTAACTGGATCAATATTAGATAGCATCGGACATATGATCTGATCTGATCTGATCTGATTCACAGAGCAAATACAGAAAACAGTTTTTATGCATACATAAAAATAATATCTTTAGAGATTGCCTATATACAATGTGGAAAGACAAATACTAATAAAATCACAGTGCCCCTCCGAACTGGACCATTGTCTAATAAAGTCAATCCAAAAGTGCTGCTATAGAGTGTCCTATGTTATTGCAAAGCCTGACCTCCATTAAAAAGCCACACACCAACTAAGCCTGCAAACTAAAAAAAGAAAATCAATCAATTTAAAGACACAGACTGACTGGAAGAGCACATGAGTGGTTTTATATAACCTTCAAGCCAACTAAAGTATCCAGCACAATAAAAACGAGCACTCACCGCTACACACCCCCAGAGCTGGAACTAATGTCTGAACTCACTCACATTTTCCATAAGAGCAGAAGGTAAAAGTGGGTATTAAAATCATTCAAGGAAACATGACCATCAAGGTTATGAATAAAGGTTCTGGACTTGTACTGTAGATGTTGCAGCAAATCCTCCAACAATCATGCTTTATGTAAATGTAATATTAATAAAGAGTTAAAGTTTTATTATTTAAATATTATACAGTAAAAAGCAGGAAAAAAAAAAAAAAGGTTTAGGTCACAACAATGACGCCCGAATATTTTACATCTTTATCTCTATAAACTTTAGAACCCAGAGTGCAATGAACCAGACATAAATTACAGGCAAATACACCTACAGCTGCTTGAGTCAGGTACAGAGAAACAGCATAACTAATGTCTGGTAAATGTTTGGTAATGAACTGTCTGTCATAAGCCTGGGGAACTGAGCAGATCAAACTGGGAGTAAAATGGAACTATTTTAACAGTGAATAACATACAGACCAAGTGTGTATTGATATAGTTAAAGCGAACGACATTCTGTATAGCATCCTATATCTCCCTTAACTCTCCAACTACTCCTTTTGATGAGCAAGATAACCAGTTAACCTAGACGAAAATAAAAAGGAGCATCTTCTGTGACTTTTAGGAAAGAGCCAGCTGCTAGGACCAGCAATTCTGAGCTAGGTGTTGTAATATAAATGACAGGACCATGTCATTTGATCCACTTCCATGAATTCCAGGACAGGCTTCAGACCCCATTACCCTGACCATAGACAAAACATTTAAGCCTGCCTTGTCACACCAAACAGTTCCTGGGAATAATTTGGGAGAAACTATTCCCTGTGGCGCTCCACCAAGACCCATGTACATTCCAGGGCATTCACACCTTCAGTAGGAATGATGTGCTCACACCCCCCTGGATTCCTTGAGAATACTTGAGACCCAATCTTGTGAACGGAGCTAAAACATATCCATGCATGGCATTCTAAGAGCTACAGTTTCTATGGAATGGCCACACAACAATGGGGGCACTCCAGTCCAAAAGAACCAAATATTGGTACTGTCCTTCATTATCATAGATATATATTTCCGATTACTATGGGATGTGTTTTTCATTAATGTGAACACCAGGAAGGAAACAGAAATTGCCAACAGACAAAATATATGTTACAGAACAGGCTGATTCTCATTCATCCACTAAATTCCCTTTCAGCAAGGATATGATTAAAATAGTAATTATACACGAATGTGAGCTATTTAATAAGGTAGAACACTGAACAAGATCTGCATATGAAGACTGCTGCCTGAATGGGCCAGTAAAAACAAAGATAAGCCCGTTTCCGGCAGGATCTGGCGTGTAAGCGTTGCCATTTTTATCATTCAGAGTTCGACAAAACAGCTGGAAACACGAGCCTGATACGTGTGACCTGAAAGTTTAACAATGAGAGGACAGAGCATCAGGGCTGATGACATGTCCAGGAAATAGAAGCTGTAAAAAAAAACAGGAAATCTGAGCTAATGTTGGACATTATAGCTAGTTTCTTATGGAATTGTGAAAACAGAATCTTATTATACTTATCCTATCAATATAAAGTACAGTTCTGTTAAGTCATGTCCAGTTAAGCCTTGATAAAGAAGCTGTGATTACACCCTACCTGCTCTGCCACCATCTGAGCGATCTCCTCGTACGTCTTCCCTGCTGCTGTGAGAGCATCGGTCAGTGTAGCTTCTCCTGCAGGGAACGCAACCACACGCTCACATATTAAAACCACACCAACACTGGCAGACCTCTAATTATGGTTAACCCAAAGCAGAAACCAGTCAGAACATGAAAATGTAGCCAAGAGAAGAAACAGAGAGCAGACCGCACCTTCATATCCACTGCTGTTGAAGACTGCTGACAGGTTCTGGAATGCTTTGCCAATCCGTTGGTACTCCTTAGGCAGAGCTATAAGAGAATGAACATGCTTAATTAAAAAGACTTACGAAAAACACTGGGTGGATTTTACCTGGTGTAACACAAAATACCACAAACATGCTGATGCCTCAGACACTCAACTAATCTCCTATTGCTCCTTTAAAAGTTTTTAACTATTCTAATATATTTTCTAATCATCGTTTAGCCTTGCATAATGGCAAACTTGGACCAGCAAATTCAAATCAGCCCTTTCCTGATACAACAGCCATTTACAGGTTTAACAATGTGTTCCTAACTCACCTGATGCTATTTTAGTAAACAATTTCATAAGTGTTCATAATTAATTATGTATTAACGTATGCAATTAATTCTATTTGGCCCTTGTGCTCATTCGTTTATACTGGGTCTTTTCCATTGTGTTAACTGAAAATGATATTGACTGAGGTTTTACACAAACAGATTAGTAAAATCTTGGAATGAGTTTAAAATGTACTTAAAACAAATTAAACTACCACTTAAAACTGAAACACACTTTGACCACAGGCACTCAGAGTCAGTTCATTTCCAGTCACCATGTGACTACAATACCACATTTTTTATCCACCCATCCATTATCTTCTACTTAATCTACATGGATTATTAAGTGAACATTAAGGGAAACTTTAGAGACACCAATTAACCCAAAAATCTTTGGACTGTGGGAGGAAGCTGGAGTATCCAGAGTAAACCCATTCAGACACGTGGAGGACATGCAGACTTCACACAGAAAGGATCCAGGCTGCTCCACCCTGGGATTGAACCCAGAGCCTTCTTGCTGTGAGGCAGCGGTGCTACAGCAGCGCTTTTTCACTGGATAGGCAAAATCTTTCTAACAGTCTTAACATTCTTAAACTGCAAAACTTAAAAATTCCTGTTATTAGATCTGTCCATTTGTGGCTTTTGTCTTCATATAGGAATAACCGGTCTTTAGTTGATCTGTATTTTGGAGGCTGTATTTTAGGTGAATCACAAAGCTGTGATTTTTCTCACAAAAGCGTCCCATGCTAAAATCAGATAATCCTGGATCATCCCTTCCTTCAGTACGTCTTTTTTTTTTTCCAAAAAGTGACTGTAACATAGCTTATCCTTCCTGTATTTCTAATGACATTTATGGGTGGTTGTGTGATGAGCTACGTTACTCCCATAATACCCACCTGTCTAACTCTTAACTATCTACCTGGAAAGTGATACTTATTATTTAGTTATTACACCCTGTTTGGGTGCCAGTCAATCACCATACTGCAGGGGATGTACCTGAGGTCATCTTCAAACCTCCCTCTGTCAGAAACAGTATGCAGTAAAGCTTTCAGCATCAACAGGAGCAATGTGAGACTTTCTCATTGTTATTTTCAATGTAATTTGGTTTCCTTTTCTATTCATTAGGATTGACCAGTACAGCTAATGCAGGTCTTTGGTATGTGGAAGTAATCCATAGAGGACATTCAAGCTTCACACAGGTCAGGGTTCACGGTCTGGATTGAAACAGGGATTTCAGCAGCAGTAGTCTTATTCATTATTATTCAGTTTAACATGGTTTGTTTTTGTAATTCTATTCTCATTGCTGATACAGATCTTCAGATGAACTGTCATATAATTTAACTTAATCTTTCATACATTTTATTCTTTTATAGACCAAACAACGTCTCACTCACGTCCTGTGCAGCGCTTCCAGTGTTCATTTCCAACAGTCAGAAGATCCTTTACTCCATCGTCCATTGCCTTGGTGAAACGACTGAACTGCTCACATTTCTGTTCCCTACACAGACACACAGAGACACGCACAAAGACACACAAACAAACACATTAAATATTTTAAAGTTGATCAACAATTATTTAATAGGAGACTATTAACAACATTTTAACTGCAGTACTATGGACCAGTACTATGGACCAGAACGTCCAAGGGTTCAAATTGCTGTATGAACTTGTATTCACCAACAGACAAGGTTTTCCCCCACAGAAAATAAATTACATTTAAAGTCTGTTATTATAAGCATGTCTCTGGGAGGAGACATACACCCTGGGAAAACATACTTAAATTAGAAAACATTGAAAAAGAAAAGTGAGAACTTACAGGTTGAACTTTATTTCAAATTCCCCTAACAAAATGTCCCCCAATTTTTGTGAGCAGTGTAGTACAAAACTGTTTGATTAGATATACGTTTGTTTATTTTTAAAAAAAGGCTTCTATGGGCTACAGTATTTCCTGTGACCTCCCCATACACTGGAGAAGTAGCAGCATCTGGCAGGCATTTATCGGGATGCCAAGAATCTACAGTCAAAGAAAATTGATCAGGAATTTTCTTTTTTGGAACAGGTTAAAGATTAGAAAGCTCACAAAGACTGGAACGAAGATCAGCGAAAGAGTGTTTTACGGAGTGACATATCCAGGTTTTAAATTTTGGGTTCAAACATCAACACTATGTTAAATAAGGCCATTATTCTATGTCTAAATCAACAGGTTTAATAGTGGACAGTACTGTAATAATGACGGCACTTCGTAATCACTGACACCTTTTCAGTAAATGTAAAACTAGGAGAAAAATTTCCCAGAACCAGATCACCTACTTATTGTGGTTCCTGCGTTTCCCCCTTTTTCTCTGTGCAGTGGAAAAACCCCTAAGGCTGTTATAGAACAGGGTTACACAACCAGCAGACTGCAGGCCAGATCTGGCTCTTGAGTAAATGTTTACTAACACTATGATAAGTTCTTACCAGCTAATAAATTACAAAAAAGGATTAAAAAGAATAGAAGCTTGTACACAGTGATGATATTAATCAGGTACTCCTGTTTGTCACTCTAGTCATCAACAGTAAAAACAGTTACCCTTTTAGTAATTTGGCCCCCAATTAAACCAGGGGCTGAAGTTTACCCTTCATGCAAGGTTTTACCTACTGACAATCTGAGATAATCATTAAGCCCTGGAATGTGGAAAAACAGAAATTTCAGGACTGCAGTTTAAAAGCACGACGGTGTTACTCACACTTCGATCATATCCAGTTCTGGCAGACCCTCTGGCTCCAATGTAGAGAAGATCATCACTCCCACTGTTTCATCTTTCTCTGCTTTTCTCTTTCCCATCTTCCAGTCCTGTACACAGAAACAAATCAAAGAATGAAGCACAGCTGAAACGGCTACTACCAGAACACTTGAGTTCCCGGCAAAAACGCCACACCTTCTCATCTTTGTACGTGAGGAAGAGCTGGAAGACTTCACTGTTGGACACGACAGGATGCCGGCACATTCTGGTCATCCAGCCTTGAAGCCTCTCCATACGCATCTTGATGAATTCTTCCTCAAAGCGGCCTAACAAAAACAAATTGCTTTTAAAGTCTAACACCGATAATTTAAGAGCGTTTGAGAGGGTTAATGGACTGACCTCTTCTCCCCTGGTTAATTTGTGTATCACCATACATACATACCCACACAGCACGGGGGATTTCCTGGTTGTACCTACTTTGTGCCACTTATGGATTTCATTTAGGAAGTGCTGACACACAGCTCTCTAATACGCCCTATAATAACTGCATTGATTACGCAACATACTGATTTGCAGCTTCTCATGCTGCACATTGAAGATTTTTACAGAGTCGATTCGACCTGAAAGCGATTCACACCCACACTATATGTGTGTCGTGCTCTAGTCCAGTGAACCGTGCCTGAGCTCACATAACAGCTGTGAAATTAGGAGTTGTTAGTGTTTAATAAGCTTGCTGTGACTTTTATATGAAAAAGAGTCAGATAGAAATGTTCTCACCTGTCACCTGCTTGTCAGGTAGACATGGAATTGGGATGGCTGAACCAAATTTCTCCAAAAGCCTCTCGTATAGCCAATCAAAGTGCTTGTATCTATGATTGACTGGTTTGTTGGTGGTCTGAAAAACAATAACATGGTGAAATTTTTATAGATGAACTGTTGTTACTGTTATTATCCATCCATTATCTTCCGCTTAATTCACGGGCCAGCTGGTGGCCACCCAGCAACTCTGGGTGCAAGGGCAGGAACAATCATAGACGGGGAGCCAATCCATCGCAGGGCACACACACAGTGACACACTGTGACCCACTTTAGAGACACCAATTAACCTACACATGGACTGTGGAAGGAAACCAAAGTACAAGGAGTAAGCCCACGCAGACAAGGGGAGGACATGCAGACTTCACACAGAAATGGCCCAATCCGCTCCAACCTGGGATTGAACCTGGGACCTTCTTGTTGTGAGGCAAGCGATACTACCCACTGAGCCACTGTGCTGCCCATTATTATTATTATTACTATATATTTAAATGTATATTTACTTCTATATCAAAGTCAAATTTATTTCTATAGTTCTTTTAAAAAATAATTTTAAAAAAATGGAGAATTGTCTCAAAGCAACTTTAGTTTTCTATTATCATCTATTATCTAGGCCCAAAGCTCAAGCAGAGCTAGCCTAAGGTGACAGTGGCAAGAAAATACTCCCTAAATTTTATAAGAAATAACTTATATGGTCCAAGATGGTCCCATCATTGAGTGGCCTATATGATATACTTAAGAATTTAATTAAGTTATCCCATTAATAAGATTACAGTAATAGCATAAACAAACAGAAGGTAAATATTAATGAACATAGAGAACATATTTAAAGAAAATATAATTTAAAACAGAGTTAATACATATGTATACTAATAACAGTGATAATGTAATATCCTGAAAAGTTAAATAAAATGGAGAATATAAAACTGTAAAATGATGGAGGGAGTTTCTGCCCACTGTACTCATCAACACCTTAGGCTACATTCAGGCCTAGATTTGGTGTAATTTGTAGTAAAATAAATCAATCAGTACATTCAAATCTAACAATGTTATGGTTCATATGTATCTAAGATTTTCTCTCTTGCTCAGTTAAGTCTTTGTTTTGTGATGTTGAGATTGTTTCAATAAAGCAGGGGATATTTTATTGTCAGAGGTTTTACAATAGCAGAACTCACATTGGGTGTGACTTGGTACTCGATGTAGCTTTTGAGGCCATACATTTTGGAGCCCTTTTTGGGGTCTGCTACAACACAGTCCAGCTGAGGCTCAGGATACTCCCACACTGGACCAACCTCACCACCCTAAACCCAAAACACACATTAAGCATTAAACGGCTTAATCCAAATCACAGTAAATCCTGTTATCCCTTGTACATAGTGTGATTAAGAGTCATTACAAAACCAGATCTATAAAGCAATTATCAGGGATATACAGGTAGTCTATATTACAACGGTCCAGTTTCCATTTTGTCTATATGATGGAAATATGATACACATAAATTCAGAAGAAACCATACTCTGAACATTTCATGCAAATTTACCCTGGACAAGCAATACGCAGTGCGATACTCTCCTGTTTTAAATCAGGAAATCTGGAACAAGTAGCATAGGTAGTGACAGAAATGAGAAAAGCCGTGGTCGTGACAAAAACCTTAGTGCTTTTCACTTTCCAGTAGATTGATCCCAAAATGACATAAGATTTATTATAAACACTTTATTATAAAATAATATTTGTTAATAATTTTGCCATTAACTGAAAGTGTTTTAAGTATGTTTAAAATAGGCCATACTAAGATAAACTCCTCAGTGGATTTGTTATGAGACTACCTGTATTATGAATGCTGCTTCTGTCTCTGTTATATGTAGTCCTATATAAAGCATGTACACGTTTGAACATCACAGTCATGTGAACATTAAAAATAAAACGTATGCAAAGCTGCAATTCCTGGATGAATGGATGAAATTGCAAGAAATAAAGCACTAACTTAAGACATTGTTAGTGCACTGACTAAAATGTATTGATTATTTCCAAACGGTGAGTCACAAATGCAGCCAGACAGTCAAGTTCGACTAATCAGACCATCTGTTGACTGCTCATGGATCCAAGTTGTGCTTTTTATACACCAAGTAATGCTTCTTTGCTTATTTTGGATACAAAAAGCTTTTCATTGAAGGGACCGTCACAAGGTCAAGACAATCAATTTGCTGGCACAAAGGTTTTTAATCAGTTCTATGATGATTGTTGTGGCTGTGCATGTACACATGCTCACAGTGTGCGTCCACTTCCATTAGATTACATACATTACCTAATTCATAAACTATTATCACAGTACCGCACTGTATTGATGACTCATTTGATATCAAACTACTAAAAAGAACTTAAATAACATTTTCTCTTACAAATATAGACAACTTGGGTCCTTTATTGCCCTGATGTTTGGACAGGAGGTACAACTCAGGGCCTGATTTGGAGAAGCCAGGAAATCTGTAGGCGAAAGAAAAGGTTATCAGATAAAAAAAAAAAAAAAAGGTAAACTAGACAATATATGGAAAGACGACAAATCCTCTGACTCTTACTTATTGAGGGTGATTTTCATGGATGATCCATGAGCTCCACCTCTGTTTATGGCTCCTCCTTCTCCTGTTTCACCATCACCAAAACCGCCCGAAGACTTCCTATCATCCCATTCATCGTCCCATTCATCATCCTCTACACCTTTACATGAACACGTTACGGGATGTTAAACTTCTACATGATCATTACATACTACAGACACGGTAATGCCACACGTGTGTCATAAAATCCAGTAACACTAATTTCTACTATGTTAGGGTCAACTGTATGTATGAGTAATGTTATAACAATACATTTTAATCTAACAACATTTTAAAAACAAATGGTTGATTTGGAGCACACTACAACCCATGCAGCACGTTAGAAATGTTAGATACACTGCAGAACCAATGCATGTATACCTGTATAATCGATTAAGTACGGATATGGATAAATATCTTTGGAAAGAAAAAGGAGAAATAAATATTGTGATAATCCATGCTAAATTCTGACTGAACGTCAACATGTAGCTTTCCTATTACAAATCCTGATGCACAAATATGTTAGACACATTTTAATGCTACACATGAAACAAATATCTACACCAACTTTGCTTGTCACACACACAATCAACACAGTAAAAAGAGGGCAAAAACGCTTCAGCAACTCACAAAATGACATACTTAAAAAAATATGAAAGTTATTCAACCTTTATTTATTTTGTCATTTGGTGTACTTTTAGTTAAAGCACCCAGATAGAAATGTCAGCATAGGTTTCTGACACTACCCTCTGAGAGCCTTTTTATCGACAGACGAGAAAGCACTTTTACGCCCTCTTCTGGCAAGACCAAGTGTCTAGTCAGAGCACACCAGTAATCATTTACATATTTGCCTGAGACAGAGCTGCATACCGGATTTTACACCAATCCCACATTTCAAACTGGAATCTAAGTGCTTTTTTTTATGTGAAGAAATGTATAACCAACACCATTCCTGGTTGTCATGATCGGGATGGGTCTGGCCTAATGTTGTCCCAAAATTTGTTGGGCACAGGTGGATAGGATGCCAGTCTAGTGCAGGGCATTATAACTGCACCAGTCACCTGCAGTTTCCAGCAGCTAGTCACCATGCTATTAAAAGCATGCTTAATTTAAATTTACAAAACAATTTCATCCTCATAAAGTAGGGGACATTATAAGGAAAGAAAATGTTAACAGCACTATAAATAAATGAATAAATCAATATAATCACAAAATGGACTACTTACCTGGACCCGCGTATGCCTGGGGATGGCCATGTCCAGCAGAGCCCCACACGTTGCTGCTGGTCTGTCCAGTCTCTGTGCCTTCAGGTTGTGCTGCCCAGTTATTTGAGAAGCCTCCTGAGGCGTTTGTGTCAAACACAGCCCATGGGTCATTACCATTACTTGTCTGTCAAAAAAAACAAGCACTGACTTTCAGGAAAGAGAGCCAGGTCTGAAGGCAATTCTGTTCATCATCAATCAGAGATTAAGGTATAGTGCAAATTAATCTGAGATTTTAGCCATACATTTTAATTTAGATATCAATTTGATATCTAGTGGTTGTTGTGTTTCTGATGAAAGTGCCCCTGAACAGGTCATATAAACCAATGGTTTCCAATATTCTCTCTCATTTAAGAAAAGCTGCCCCCCTTCAGCTTGAACACTGACCAAAAGAATAAAGTGACTCATTGTGAACCTTTACTGACAAAAACGAACATTTACATTTTTCTTTTTCTCTTGGGTTACTTTTGTGTTTATACACCACTCACAAAAATTCAGGGATATTTCATTTTGAAGTATCCCCTAATTTATCTGAGCAGTAAATTTCTTTCCCCCTTTAACAACCCAACAGAGTAAACCTGTACATACAGATCCTTATAAAACAATAAGAATGATCCAGTATGAGTGTAATAATTGAGACTCCGAGCTCGTCAAAGCTGAGAAGGCCTTGCACACCCTCAGTGATGTTTGGCGCCACCTTGATTGGGGAGGATGGTTCCAATTTTGAGTCTTGGTTCTCCCAAGGTTTCTTCCTTACAATGTTACTGGAGTTTTTCCTCACCACTGTCGCACTAGGATTGCTCAATTTGGGATTGGCCTTATAAGATAATATTATATTGTAAAGCTGCTTTGAGACAATCACTGTAAAAAGCGCTATCGAAATAAACCTGACTTGACTTCAAGCCAAGTAAATAATAAATACTGCTCTACAGGCAGCAAGCTAGCAAACAGATGAGAAACACTTGATCACAAGCACAAACCAGTTAAATTTAAGTACTGTATTCACAATTTCTATAATCAAACATTTTATTTGGTAGAACTCAAATATGTATATATACACTACAAGAAACATTATCCAGGTAGTTGTGCAGTTCTGAGGTTCCACTGCAGAGTCCTCGTCCTTTAATAATATCATCACAAAATGACGTGATTAAGTACAAGTTAAAGTCATTGTTTCGTCCAGGGGCACTTTGATTAATATTTATATTTAGTGAGAAATATTCAGTTAATTATCAGGGAGAAGCATCTTTGTACAAGTTATTAAAACTAGTTCTCAAATTCCAACCTTCACTGCTATTCCTGTCTGCTACAGAGGATGTCCTTCCTTCGTTTACCAAAGCTTATCATTGTGGTTGACAGAATGGCATGCAGTTAATTTGAAACCCATAACGCTACAGATATAGACAAACAAGAACCTGTAAGAAGTTAATTAGGAAATGAGCTAATCAGGATTCTAATGCAGCTTAAAAGTACCTTTCTTAAATGCAGTTCCTGAATCTTAACTCAGGTGCACACACAGACCAAAAGAGACTATGGGTGTAGCTTGTAATAGTTAAATATAATAGATAAAACCTAATTTAAAAAAACAATACATAATTTGTCTTCCTTAATTATGCATTTAGGTCTGACCTTCATTCAACTTATAAAAATAGAAACACAAATAGAAGCAAATTCTTTGACTAATAAACATACAATCATCTGTACTTTAGTGACTCCAATGATTAATCATTCACAGGCCAGGCTGAAAAGTGTGTGTGACCATCTAGGATAATTGTGTCTCCTAAGTGGGTTACGCTTATCGAGGTTCAAAAATAAGCTTTTCGGAAGAGTATGTCCTTGTGAACCAGAAACCAGTCTTAAAACTGCACTAAAACACTAAATCCACATCAGTTATGAAGCACAGTGAAGAACCATCACAGTCCTATGAATTTATTGTACTATGCTTATGCACGGACTGGTCACTTTATAAGATACGGCTCCATGTTTCTACACTCGGTGTCCATTTTATCAGTTTCACTTACTAAACACAGACAGAGACACAAACAGACAGAGACAGAGACACAGACAGAGAGAGACAGAGACACAGACAGAGAGAGCACTGATAAAGGACTGTAGGACTACTACCACAAAACATGAAACAGCAAATGATCTGCTGCATCTACAAAGATAAACAGTGAACAAAGTGATAAACAAAGTCATTCTGGATAAAAGCATCTGGTAAAAGATATAAATATAAAATGTAGTCCTGCCTAATGTAGTCCATGCAAATGTGGTGCTGTGGGGGTCATGACCATTAGGGAACAGACTAAGGGGAAGGGGACTAACAAATTAGAGGATGTGTCAAAAGACAAGGACACCAATTTATTTTAGAAACAAAAGTAAAAATTACACATCTGAATATCCCAGCAAGTCTCAGAAATCGATTGCATGCTGCAATACAATTTGCAAAAACTTTTGTGGTTCAAAAGTCATCAATACAGAAATTTCAAAACGTTTGTTGTTTGTCACAGGTAACTGAAGATGAAATTGATGATTCTTTAACCCGGGGGAACACAGCTGCTGATCACAGCAACAGACTTCCAACAGCTGACACTCAGAAAGATCACCAATTTCACACAGCACTGCTACATCCCTAGTCAAATTCAGAGAAAACGGGACGGTGGACGATAAGCCATGTAGTGATTGTCTAAAGAACCTCTACCGATCAATAAACCTCAACAATGGTTTTGGCCGCCTTTGTAAAAAGTCCACAATGCAGCACGCGACATGTCCTGTGACTTTTGACTCACCCTGGGTATAGAGAAACAGATGGACTGCAGTTTGTAATTACAGAGCTAAAGTGTTTCAGTATGCTAAGTGGAACTGATAAAATTAACAAAAAAAAGTATAGAAACAAGAAATTATTTAAAGTATCGAATTTTTAGTGTAGAATTATATGAGTATATAAAGCTGTAGAGAAGAGAAGAGAAGTATATGAAGCTGCGTGTGAATTCCTCACAGATAAAGTGTGATCAGCAGCTGCAAAAACCACTATTACCGCTAAGAGTTCTGTCAGTTTTGTAAGTGTTATTAATCCAAAGTAAATACATTTTCATTTGAACTGTGAGTGATTAAGCAGCATATGAAATAAAGAAAATGCTTTGTTAGTTTAGGCAATGGATTTATTAGTGTGTCTTGGATAAAGCTCTGACAAAAGGCTAAAATAGCAAATCCATAACGATCATCTTGAGCAACAGGAGTCATTTTGTAGATAAAGATATACAAAATTAAAGTTTTAAAAGCATCGACACAGGAGCTTCCTGCGAGGCATTCAAAAGTCATTATACACATCAATATCTGCCTTCCAAAAATCTATTCTAGGTCACACTCTATTCAGCAGCTTTGTACTTAAGCATTTAAAAGCACTGATAAAGGCTGGCTGCTCCTTGTGCTGAACTATACACATTGTGAATGGACGTACACATCCTGTGCTCTGTAAGGAAATGTGACAAAGACTCGCGCCCACACACAGGCAACATCACTCATCTTCTGACCTTCCCTACACAAAAGGGTCTGTTTTCATAATGCAGGTTAATGGCAACACAGACGTAAAAACAAGGAGCATTTCACTCAAACTCACGAGTTCTTATTAATGAATGAGGAGAAACACCATGCCATGCACTGGAACGGGAACTTCTTCATGCTAAGAAGCTGTTTGATGTTGCTTTTTTGCTTTAGTAAGAAATGTCAAGAAATGATGCTACTGCGAAAACCAACAGGTCAGAGACGATTTACGATTTACATTAGTTCATATTTTTGTACTGAAACGCATAAGAATAAACAGGACAAAGCAAATCCTGTTTAATTTTATAATCAACAGAAAAACAGGCAATTACACTTTTAACAATCATCCCATTATAGCACTGTAGAAATCAAGAGTCTGGTTTAGGATTTGACATCAATATACATCATTTATAATGTTGGCCTGAGGGCAGTTGAATTGCATCAGTAAGAGATTAAAATGTAATGCTCACAAAAATGAAAAGGCCTAAGGAATATCCCCTAATTTTAGTAAGCAGTGTACATGGCAACATATTTTTTTTCGCCAGGTGCACTTTTGTTGTTATTAACAAAAACTGTGAATGCTAAATAAAAATATCATATGCAATGTTATTAAAATGCTTTTGGTTGCATAAACTGTAATAATTTATTTAGGTTGTTATGCTTTTGAAATCCGTAAGGAATCCATGCATGGTGAGGAAACATTTATTGAAATCCCTTGATTTTATATTTTATTTTGCGTTATCTAAAGGAATTAAGACTCTAATTTATATTACTGTAATAAATATAACTAAAATTTGTAATATTCATGACAGAATTATTCAATAATAATAATAATAATAATAATAATATTTACGACTTTCAAATCTGCAGGTGTGGGGTGCGGGTGGCAAAATCCGCCTGTCTCAGGGGAGACAGGTCCCAACAACAGTCCAGGGATTCCCAACTATGTTCTCGGGCCGGGGTGGATTCTGATCACAGTCTCTGGAAAACCGACTCAATTATGGTCTTACGACGAGGTGGATGGAACAAAGGAATAAACTGTCCCAACCACAGTCTTGGCACAAAATTATAAAAATGTCTGATAATGAGACACGAGAAAGGTCTTAGGATGTAACGGTTACTACCAGGGTCCAGTGACAACAGACCTGAGTGAATATCAGTGTTATCTGACTGTTCATGCATTACTGCAGATTTAGAGAAGAGTTTAAACAAAATGGATGACTTTTATTGCTTGCTTAAATAACTGCCCCTAAACATCCATAAAAATGAGGTTTAACGCAAACAGTGTGCTTATTCATAACTCAGCATAGGGAAATGATCACTATTAGAGTTGCTGCCTCCGCTGATCAGTCAGACATAAACATATAAGAAAGACTGTGGGTAGTGGGATTGTATAGTATAACAAATTGTATCGATTAGGTTGATTTGTTGTTTGATAGTGATGAGATGTGTTCAGGTTGAGAAGATAAAGGGAAAAGAGAGAGACACGACTTGGAGCGATGGCGGTAAAGAGGGCCTTCATGCATGGCACCATGCTTTATGGCACTCTAATTACCTCATCGGGGGAGGACAGGGCCGGGGAGACAGGGGTCATGGGGGAGAGTGAGGGTTCCGGCTGAACTACATCCACCTTGAAGGAGAAATGTAACATCATCATAAATTGCAAGCAGAGATCTAACCTCACATGTGATATAACTAATGATGCATCTGATATTGTGGATTGAATGTGCACAGGAACTGACCCTACAGTATCAGCCTGACATAGCCTGATACACATATGATCCCGTCTCTTAGATACGCTTACACTTCGCTTAAAGCATTAGTCCAAAATGTCAGAAACAAAAATTTTATGAAGAATAATGAAGAATGATCATTTTACAGGCAAACTGCATTTTATAAGTTAGCAATTAGTGTGAAATCTGTTACATATTAATGAAAAGTTTATGGTTCATTATTTTTTACATTCTTATAAAATGTATCTTTTCATTTTTTTTTACTCTTGTTGCAGTCTCATCTTTTGCTATAGCTTTGTGTTAGACACAGTGAGGTATAAAGAACTTTATTTAAAAAACAATGAATCAAGGTGTTACTAGTACATCTGAAATTGGAAATTCAGTCATCAAGTAAGATTTATTTCTAGAACGCTTTTAATAATAAAGTACTGTCTAAAAGCAGCTTTACAATTCACTGCTCATAAAAACTTGTGAGCAGTGTATTATGGCTAAAATAATACAGATGCAGATTTTAACATATTAAGAAAGCAGTCCTATAGAATACTAATTTAAATCTTTAATCTTGAAAACATTTAACTGCATAACACCAAGTTTATTACATGAATTGGAACTAATCACATTTTTTGCTGGCTCTCTCATATATGACACTAAATTATTTTACTTTAAAAACAAACGCATAGTTAAACAAGTGGACAATAAAAGCTTTAAGACAACCTTTAAAAACAATTCTATAAACACAAAAACTGCACAGCATTTACTTTATTAGTACAGCTTGTGTTTATGTCACAGAATCTGATTTCACACAGTAATAATAATCACAGTAATTAGTGATTATGAGACCATTTTGGGTACAGTCCATGCTGCACATGCTTACAATACTAAGAGTTAGAATTTAAATTAACTGCCTCAATATTTGAGATTTAAATAATGAACAATTATAATACCAATTATTAAATAGAAAAAGGTCTTACAAAATTCAAATTCAGGCCGTGAGGCGTTATATCAGTCGTTCTAACCACCATCTCTAACCTCAGCCTGTTAAAACTGTCTTACATGTAAATATTTTTCCATACTTAGACATGCTGAAGCTTGCAGCTGCTCTCACTTCTGTACCAAACAGAGAAGATAAAACAAACTTCTGCTTAAATGTATAACTGTTACATTATCTGTTAAAGCTATTTTTAAAGCAAATTAAAATTAAAGTATATTTTCTGAAAAGCACTTTTCAGAAGAATTAGGATATTGTCATTGTCAAGATTATTACACTGATCAAAAAAAATAAGGGTTATTTTATTATGGGACATTTCATTTTGAAAAGTTCTTGTGAGCAGTATATGTGAATATACACAAACACACACGCACGCACACTGGAAGTGGTAATGAGCACTTCTGTAAGTTGCTCTGGATAACAGTTAAATGCTGTAAATGTAGCACATAATATACAGCGCACAATCTGCCTACAGGAAACGAAACACATGAGAGCAGAAAAGGTTTTGGGACACTACCTTAAAGGTTTCATTACTGTTTAACAGATTGCATCACAAACACACTGTCACATTAGATAGGCAAGATGTTTCTTAGAAAACTACTTAAAAAAAAATGAATGCTCTGCTTAAAAAAAGATGTGTATATAAATGTGTATATAGTGCTTTAATACTCCAAATGCTACTAAATCGGGAGAGCTTGCAATGATAAAAGACACAAAAATATGATGCTACATTTATAGTGCAATTATTTAAACACTAATATATGCAGTGTGTTAAAGTGTATACTGTTCACTCACAGGGCTGTGTAGTGCGTTACATAAAAGTGCAAGGAAAAATAAACTAAATCAAATGTGATTAACCAGCATTCATTTTACAAAACTTTCAATTGACAGCTACTACATCTATTCCTAAAGGTTCACATACTTTTGCCACTTACAGACCTAAAATTAAGCGGTTCTATTCTACTTACAATTTGGTAATTTCCCTGTATACATAAATGATATTGATCAAATATTTTGCCTGATTTGTTTAAATATGTTCTCTTTAACTGGGGCTGCGAGGGTTCGATTCCCACCTCTGACAGTGTTGCTGATGACCATCTGCTTTGCATTGCCAGCTCAGGTGGAATTTGTCCATATGTCCCAGCTATATTTTACTAAAACCAAGATAAGATCCATGCACTGAACCTGTATAATCATATTGATTTTAATTGTCAGAACTTTGAGCTGAATGTAAATCTACAGTCCATTCCTAGTTAAATAATAACTAAACAGTGTGTTAGGACAGTCTGCAGCATGTTTAAAAGACAATATAGTGATCCATTAATAATAAAAACAACATACCAAACCCAAAACATACATTCCCCTCGTTTACGGAATGCGACTGAAGTTTTGTTTGTCAAAATGTTTATTTTGAGAGGAATTCAATAGCAGCTGGTCAGAATCTTTAAAGGCAACATGATCGTAAGGGCTCATATTTTGGAGAATGTGAAGATCATGATCCATACATAACTAGAAATATCTTCATAACAAAGCATTGTCTCTATACCAGAAAAGAGGATACATGACATGAATTAGATTCTCAGTGTAGCTGCTTTTGCATATGGCAAGCCTAATGTTTTGTTCAAACGTTGTTCAAATGTTTTAGCCACCCGAGAGCTCAACAATTTTCTAAATTAAAAGTAGTAAAAAACAACCTCTGCATTAAACAAGCTGTATGCAGACACAATTTAATAAGCTACTAACAAGTCAAAAAAGAGCCCACAAACAAGTGCCTCAAACCACAGCTTGCCCCCTACCCAGTCCTGTGATGGACTGCCAACCTGTCCAAGGCACACTTGCATCTGTTTCTTGTTAATAGGTGATTGAGAGAGAAATACCCTCTCCATCAGATGGATAATCAGATAGAAACAAAATCACAGAGTAGCTATGAAAGACTGGACCGATGTGTATAAATCTCAGGGGAAATACTTTTGGTGACTGAAATAAACCAGGTTCTTTCAGAAAACAGGTGTGACTGCTTTTGTGTAGCTTTATATTTCCTTGTAGGATTTCCATACGTAGTTTTATTAACAATAATGAACCTCGCACACACTCAGGCACTGACTCACTTTGGCCTTTGTTCTACAAAACCGGACACAGTTTTGCAAGCATATGCAACAATGTCAACGTCACACAAAACAAAGCATCAGCACTGGATGGACTCATCTCAATGTGATGGAACTCAAAGCAAATCAATTTGTGCAACATTAAGTTAAAGTAACTTGTCATTTAAATAATCCTATTTGTATTCATCTGTAAACAGAGCCCTGATCGTAGTTGTACATGTACCATTTAAAACCCTGGTCTCTCACAAGCAAAGGGACAGAACCATTTAACTCCATGTTTAATGCAATTGGTCATGCTCACTATATAGGAAACACCTTTCCCAGCTCTCCCAGCTTCCTCCAGTTATTCCAACATACAATTAGACCATATGCTCTTGTTTGCTACATAAAATCGACCTAATGAAATGGCTCTTGCTTGTAACATCACTGTTAATCTCACTCATACACAGTAACACAAAAGACTGTTGAATCCTTGATTGATTTTCTCCTACAATGTGGTCTGGTCCCAAGCCAAAACCATAGACAAGCACAAGCACATCCTTCCAAACGTAGCAACATACAAACAAGTCTGGATTTTATTTATTATTCAGGATTAAGATATGGAACCCAGATAAAGTATGTGAACCCATGTATTGAACAGCATTCAGAAGCTCCTTGATTAATAAACAGGAAAAAAAATTGACAAACAATTCATAAGCTGAATTTACTGTGATCCGAGAAGTTTCATATACAGTACTGTGCAAAAGTCTTAGGCCACCATTAACTTAGATATACCATTGTTTCAGTAATACTATACTGACCATATATAATTACTTTTCACTCTCTTTATGGGAATAAAACCAGAAAATACAGCAAATGTATGTGAAGTATTAAAAATGTGGAATGTTGGTTTTTTTTTTTGGAAAGATAGCTGCAAAGAATTGGTGTGAAAATCAGTAAGAAAGAGTATTATGGTGTGACGTATTCAGGTTTTTTGGTATGATTGTCATCGACAATATATAATTGCTAAAAAAAAAATCCTAATCAAATGGTGTTCCAAAACTTTTGCACAGTACTGTATATACAATGGGTACAGAAAGTATTCAGACCCCTTTAAATTTTTCCCTGTTTCATAGCAGCCATTTGCTAAAATAAAAAAAAATAATTTTATATTTCTCATTTATGTACACTCTGCATCCCATCTTGACAGAAAAAACAGACATGTAGAATTTTTTGTACATTTATTTAAAAAAAGAAAATCTGAAAGCTTGCACAGAGTTTGCAAAAAAAACACATAAAAGATTCCCAGACAATGAGAAATAAGATGCTCTGGTCTGATGAGACAAAGATTTAACTTTTTGGCATTCCCGACTGGCCCAGCCAGAGCAGTGACCTAAAGGCAATTAAGTATCTCTGGAGAGACCTGAAATGGAACTGGAGAGGATCTGCAAACAATTTCTACATGTCTGTTTTTTTCTGTCAAGATGGGATGCTGAGTGTACATTAATAATAAACAAAATTAACTTTATTATTTTATTTTTTTTTGCAAATGTCTGCAATGAAACAAAAAGTGATAAATTTAAAAAGGGGTCTGAATATTTTCTGTACACACTGCATAATAGGGGATTTTCAACATGTTTAAAAGCAAAATAAAAGCTGCTCAGGCTACCATCTGAATGCCCAGCATCTACAAGATAGCATTGTACTGCAAATTGCCAAAAATACAAACATAAATGTTGAATGTGGTTTCTATGGAATGTGTATTTGTGTGTATTATCAGAACCATAACTTAAAGTGGAGACATCATAAACCAAACCATAAAATGGGGAACATCAGTATTAACATTTTCTGCATTTAGGAGATTCTATATTTCAGAGCGCCTTACAACTGGCACAAGCTTATAAAAGTCAGAACAAGCAATTGAAGGTTTATGCTCAAGTGCCCAACAGTGGCAGCATGGCACTACTGAGGCTTGGCATCTCAACCTTGTGGTAACTAATTCAGTACCATCACCTATGAAGCCCACACTGCCCTTAATGATCTCCATTACACCACATTGGCTTACAGTCTTGATCTCCTGTATGATTTTTGTTACAAAACTGAATTCATTATTCCTCCCGACACTCAGGTGGTGCCACAGTCCAATATGCTAGCACACCACAGCAGAGGCAAGGGTTAGAGTTCCTACACTGCCTTCCCAGATCATTCACCAGATACATCAGTTAAATCAGGATGGCTTTGTTAACTTTGATAATCATGGTATTGATAATTATACAAAAATCCAGATTTTTTCAAAACATAGGCCCCTTTACAATAAAAGCAAAGACAATTAATTTCCAGCAAGCAGTGATATTGTGTTTACTTTAAACACATTATTGCATTACCACAGCCTGCTGACTGATATTTTTTCACAATATTGAGTAGGAAGAGTTGTACTTTGGACTTATGCTGACTCACGTCCCAACAAAGAGCTGATGGACGAATCGACTGTTGGTTTAAGGCCCAGAATAAAAATCTCCACAAATTCCTAAAATGTCATTTTTTAAGTTTTAAGGAAAACTGGAAAAAGGAAGGATAAAATGTGTGAAAGTTCACCTGGCTTTGTGTGTTGCCGGCTGGGGCATGGGAGTCAAAGAATGTCAGGTCAAGTGGGGGTGCACTTCCTCCTGCTGCAAAAGCCTGAGGCTTTCCGACCTGTAGGGACAAAAAACAAGTACATTTCCATTTCCAGTGAAACAAGGTGTCCCGAAAGTCTTTGTTCTGTACTGCTTATTTAGTCTTTATACGCAACCCTAGTTGATTTGGTATTCAAAAAAAGCATAGGTACCAGTTGATAGAGAAGCAAAAATGTTATTCAAAGATTGTTAGTAGACTTATGAAATTCTCACTAAAGTAAAGGTAGGCATTTGAAGTAAAACTTTAATACAATTACTTTGGGGTGGGAATCACAGCGCACCTCATGATAATAATAAATATCACGATAAGTTTTCCCTGATAATGATGGTTTTACGATACTGTGATTCTCAGATACTCGATATATTGCATTAACCCTTAACCCGCAACTGCTTCTATTGTAGGACTATCTCAGGTGTGAGTCACTCTGACTAACGGCATCTTACAATGTAAACATTGTCCCACAAGTCTATGATATAAGCTGCTTATCATATACAGTCTAAAACAGAGAAGTGTGACTGTGGTGCACTTGGTGTGGGGTAGTGTAGCAAATCTAGGTCAGTGTAGTGTAAATAAACATATCAGTACCTAATGAAAATTTAACACAGCCACACAAAATCTATCAAATAAAAATATATGTTGATTCTAACATTGCTGATTGTAATATAAGTTGGGAGTGATTTTGGATAATTGGGTATCCTCTAAAATATAAAGGTAAAGTGGTGAAAGTAGGCCGAAACAATCCAGGTCTGCCTTATGCTAAATGATTCAGTGGTGGTACAGCATACCGGAAAAAAAAAAGCAAGCAGCTGCCACTTTGTGACATAAAACATGTCTACTAACATCATCTCCTTATCAACTGCTAAATTGTTCTTAACAGTGTTTTGATTTGTGCAGTAATACAACACCAATAAAGAACACAAGTGAGAACATGATCCAAAACAACACATGCTCTAACCCAGTACAAAGGTGAGGACCTAGCGCATAACAAATTAAATGTTGCAGCCTGGCTCTTTTTCAGTAAGTCTTAGTTTGTCCACAATGTTGCAGCTTACCAGGGAAAGAAACTCAAATCATCTGAAGCAGTATAGCCCACTTCTTAAAAAGTTCCTGTTCCTGATTGATAAATGTGGGTATTGGAAAAGACTTCACAATACAATACGATTATGTCACGATACGATTATGTCACAATACTGTGATATAGTTAACTGAAAACAGAAAAACATTTGAAATTCTTTGAAACTTTGAACAAGTACAACACATCACATCTCACTGATAATTTAGCATACAAACAAAATTAAAAAAAAAAAAAAACTGTACTGTGGCATCTACAGGGGCACAGAATGTACTTTACACCCTATTTAAAATTATTATTTTCTTACTTTACTAAAAATATAAATATTTTGAGCAGAATATCAATGGGGCACATCACAAAAATAAATACAATGCAATATAATTTTGCAATATATGCTGCATCAAATGCAAAAAAAATGCAATATATTGCTGCATCAATGTTTTAGCACAGTCATACAGATTAGGTTAGAGATTGTGGAGGCTTTAATGCCCTGGGTAAGACACCAGACCGTTACAGGGTTTCTTAGGGGTTGCTGTTGTGATGATCCATCATGAGGCCTTCTGACACTCAGACAGTCAACTGTGTCTGTATGTGATGCCCTGACCCAACCAAACACTGCTGGGACTCGAACCCAGGTTCACAGAGTAGTGAGAAACATGGTGGCTCAGTGATTAAGGTACTGGACTGTGAACAACAGGGTGCAGGGTTCAATCACAAGTCTGCCATGCTGTCACTCCTGGGTTCTTGTCTCCACTCCTAAGGCTCTTAACCCACAATTGCTGGGATTAAATTATTTGTAAGTCTGTCTGGGTAACAGAATCAGCTAAATGCAGGGAACTGGCTCATTCTGCATAACCTGATCACCATTATTATTATTATTATAAAAATAAAATAAATGTGCCAAAAAAAAAATCACAGATAATGATCTGTAGTGCGCAAGAATGGTTACTGCAGCTACAAGGAACAGCGATTAGAAGGTTTCCTCAAGCACATAGCCCTCACTCCAGCACTTAGCTGATTGTCAGACATTTATCTGCTCACTCTGACTGCTAAACTCCTCTCATGCGATTTCAATTACAAACTGAACAGTTGTAAACACGCTCACAAAGTCATAGCACTAAATCTTTGAATAACAGTTTCAAAGAGCTATTTCACCACAGAAGGCAGAAGGCACGACATAACATCATGTATCGCTCATTTTCAACACAAACAAAAGCAGATTTTATGTTATGAAATTCTTTCCAATCTTGCACAGAACATGGATTTAAAAGCCTGTCAGGTTTCTGGATCTGTGTAATGCTTTACAGTGTCCCAAATACTTGCTTTGAAACCCTTTTATAATCCGGATCATTGACGATGTTACCAAAGCACACACTTCCAAAGGTGGAGTACATCACTTGGCACTTTTGTATCAACATTGCAACTTGCAAGGTAATATAATGCTTGTCTAAAGCTTTAAATTTGCATCACTTAGTGAATAGGACGAATCTAACGGAAATAAGTTAAAAACTATTAGCACCAGATACTACCAGATTTTATTTCTATTTCATGTCACTTCACTCGCTTAGAATCTGGTGCTTCATGGTAACAGAGCAGCTATGGTTAATATATAAGAACGCACATTTTTATGTCTATTAGAGTTGTCAAAGTTAATTTGATTAAATAAAAATGAAAGTTCTATACAACTTCTATATAGAAATACTATACTTAAGTTAAAGAGGGCATGTAGATCAAAACATCAGTAAAAAGTATAATAGTATAATATTATGCATGCGTCTAATGAAAATTACTGCACTTTAATAGTTAAACAGTTAAAAATAAAACACTGCAATATAGTGTACACTGCAATATTGCTTACTGCTTATACACAACCCCCTGGTAATCTTGTACTTGAATAATACATAAGTAACTACAGTCGATTCCGGTTAGTAGGACCAACAGTTTATGGGAACAACCGCTTATTCGGACCAAATCCTAAAGTACCGAAACAAATCTTATTATATACGTGTAATTTTATTCGCTTATTTGGACAAAAAATCCGCTTAATCGGACCAAAGAACGTGTACAGTATGTAATATCTATCATTACCCGAAAACTCCAGAGTTTCTCCCCAGCCCTCTACTGACACCTATAGATCTTTGCCTAACATTCCCACTTACTACAAAAAAGAAGCCACAAATCGCTACTTAGCCACAGCTAAAGCACATCAATTCACACTAGATAAGTTCTTCAAATGTTGACTGGAATTTAGTAAAAACTTCTTTTTTTTTTACAGTATTTTTTTTTATTTATTTATTTTTTAGTACCTATACATTATCTTGTAGATAGTTTCGAAAAACTTGTTTATAAAATTAAAAATTTATTTTTCAATGAACAAAGTTCGTTAGCAACAGTAGTTCTTGTTTGTACATTCGCTATACGTGTAAATCGCAAAATAAAGGTTTAATAAACATTTAATATGTTACATAGGACGTCCTTATATGCTTTTCTGTGTGACCACAGATTTAATCACACAAACACAGAGACACACTCTGCCGCATGGCACACGAGATAACAGCTTTCACTTCAGCTTTCAGTTTCTAATTTAAGTGCATAATAAAAAAATATTCTGCATTAAAAGGGTATTCAGTCTCTGCTGTTGGTTTTTGTGTTCTGAATGCAACTCAACGCATCTCTCCATCAAAGAAGCCACAATGAACAAAAATAAAATGACAAGAATGTTACTGAATTAATAAAGTGATGTATGAAGTAATAAAGGTCAGTTCTTTAACTGATTCTAAACAATCTTGTAAGAGTAGCCCTCTCCATAAGGAAAAGACTTCGGTCCAACAGGAAGTACTTATAATTAATACCTAATAATTTTTTGGCATGACCTGACAACGCACATGACTGTGAATTATGCATCATGTTAAAATGGTCAATCAATTCTTCTAGAAAGACATACCTGTATTTGTTTGTTTGTTTATTTATTTATATATAACATCACTTTCAGGTTAAGTTCTACGTAACCATGTCATTCCACACAATCTCTGGACATGAGAAACTAAAAACTGGAACACCTAGAGTAAACCCATGCAGACAGAGAGAGAACATGCACACATACACAGCCAGAGTAACAGCCCCTTGCTACTGAGCATTAGGACTCTCAGCAGTCTTGCTCTTATTGTAATATTTACACTAAATGACATTCCACATGTAGCTTAGGAAACCTCACAGATTGTCCTCGGCAACATTTGGGCATCTACAGCACAAAACTTACAACTTACATGTTTTATGTTCCTTATTTAAAGTATCAGTACCGTTTTAGCATGCGAAGAAGAACAACCACTTTCCAGGGCATTTTACGCAACAAAGAAAAAAGGAATTTAAAAAATGGTCAAAAAAGGTCAGGAAATCCAAAAAGTTGTGTTGACAAAATCAAAACCAGCAGGAGGTGAACACACCCACCACTCTTGTTCAAGTGCAGTCCGTCAAGAGAACGCGTCAGATCACACTGGATCTTCAAACGTTGACTGGAATTTAGTAAGAACTTGTTTTT
>JAVSBV010168294.1:0-14032 GCA_033117975.1 Parotocinclus spilosoma | reverse complement strand
GTATATAATAGGATTTGTTTCGGTACTTTAGGATTTGGTCCGAATAAGCGACTGGTCCCATTAACCGGTGGTCCAATGAACCAGATTCGACTGTACTGGCTACTGATTACTGATTACCAGCAGTCTGGGGACTATGTATACGAAAGAATGTTTGAAAGAAGCAAAGCGTAAATAGTCCAACTGTATGTGTTATATCACCTACACAAACAACGCCACTGGTGCGAACCGGCTGTTACAATCCAGAGACTGAAAAGGAGTCTGACAACGAGTGTCAAGGAGACAGCCTGTGGCCCCGGGTCTGCTTACGAGACATGCAATTAAATTAAATGCTTACTCTGAACCTGGAATGCCATCCAGCAGCATGGCTCCAAATCTTTATATATTCACAACAGTGGGGATAGGTGTATAGGGCAGACTGGGGATGAGTCAGCAGAGGTAGACCAGGAACAGACAACCAGAACACATCCAAGCTCATGTTAGTCTTGCATGAAAAAAAACGACAGGATTCAAGGCTGGTTGTTCATTCATAAAGGCTGGCAGAGGTTTATTAAAAAAAAAAAATACAACAAATCCAGCAATAGTGTAATTATGATTGGATTCCTGCAGTTATCTGATTATTTAAGTGGTTGATAAAGCATAGCTCCAGAAATCTGATGAGGGAATCCGATGAACAGAAATGAATTTTATCCCGGTAACCTAAGGAATAATAATAACAGCGTTTACACCAGTTACCTGATTTCAATCGAATTTGGCTTTGTGTTCATGTGCACAGAGCAGCTACTGGGTCTCAATAACGTAGATAAGGTAGGATCTGGCAACCCTGACATTACTGCTGCAGTTCTAAAGGTCAAAGGAGGTCTCTCAACATCGCCATTCAGTGTCTTACATATATACAGTAAGGCAAATAGAAGACAATCAAGTTGGCTCTTGGGAAAGCCAGTTCAAGAAAAAGAAGACCGCCTTTCAGAGTCAAACGGATACCACGACATCATTGCATTTGTGCAGCGAGACGCCCAATCCACCAGCCAGCTCTCTCATCGAGTTAATGTTTTTCACAAAACTGGACACATCTGGTGAGAGTTAAAAGATTATCGCTTCTCGTAACACCTCAGGTCCCATGTGAACCACCAGGAACGAAACAATATTAAGCAGTGGAACCCTTGTCGTAGGTCCAAATTAAATAGATCTGTATTTCCTCATTACTTGTCCCCAAAACTGTTTCTCATGAACTGTCGAAGCAGACGTCATTCTTGGAGTGCTGATCCCACCTAGTGGTTGTGTTTTGTCATTCACCTACTTCGTGCTAAATTTTTAAACAAGTCATAGTGAGATGATACACTGAAATTTTAAGTTTTAAGTTAATTTTAAGTTTTTAAAATTTTTGCCTGGTGTGTCTCTAACCCGGAATGGGCCCTGTAACCGTGCTTCATCTATCCTCAACATGCCAGATCTTGGAAAAGTGCTCTGCCACTGACCCAATGTGACATGAATATGTCATCTCATAGGGGTGAAACGATACACAAATATCACAATACATATTGCTGTTTTTGCTACATGATACGATACATTTTTGATACAACATGGAGAAAGAAAATGATTTTAATTTCTTTTTTTTTTTGAAGTAGAAGTCACAGAGGCCAATGCAAACTCTATTTTTGAAAAGGATAACTCTTACTAGAAGTTTTCATAGAAATGAGTGCGAGATGGAATTTTATAACGAGGATCAATTACCAGCAAATAGCAGAATCCAGGATCGTCTACAACAGAGTAGGGCTGCAAATCAGAAGCTTTAAACTTCCCTGCGGCACAAATAATTAGCTTTGCCCGTTCACTATCGGCACTTAGCGGCTGCTTAAATGCTGTGACTCGTGTTTTCTCTTTGCTCCAGTAAGTGACACGTTTGAACGTTGTCTCCGCAAATGAGTTTGCATATTGGAAGTATTAGCACCGATGTTTGATTCTCGTGTTGAGCAAAGTTTACACACAGTTACCGTTTTGTCCATCATTCTTTGTCACTGACTGGGAAAACCAAAATATTCCTACACAAGAGATACGAGGGTGATTTTGGTTGTTCCAGCTCAGTCTTGCTCTCTCTGCTAGCCATTTTACAGTCAGCTAATCATCCAGCAGGCTAACCAAAACCAATAGAATGACGTTTTTTTTCCCCCAGTAGCTCAAAACACTGCTTGGGTGTCGTCATAGTAACACACCTGTTATACACCGTGTCACTAGATATCGTATAAAACTACAGTACGCCTCAGAACTCTGTACCACGGGGTTAGAAACAGTGCAGCAAATAAAAAAAATGGTTTAATGTATTCGATTCACAGGTCGTATCGTATCGAAAAAAATGAATATTACTTTGTGTATCGTGACACCCCTATCATCTAATAAGGTGAAGATAAGAAGGGGCTTCGTATGGCAGGCATAAGATCATGAGGGTCACGATCCAGTTCAAGAACAAAGGCCTGGCAACCAGTGGCAGAGGGAAGGGGCCAACGTCAGGCACAGGGAAGGTTTGGAGTATGGAGAACAAAAGGAGCCAGGTTGACTCAGATGGTTGATTCATGCAACAAGCTGGATTGGGGCCTGGTTTAGCAATTGTGACACATGCTATGGTTGTCCTTGTAAATGTCAAGTTTTGATTATTTGAGGTAAACAAGAAGCAAGGGGTTATACCTGTAAGGAATACACTTACAGGTCACTTTATTAGGTACAACCTCCTGTTTCTACACATTTGATCAGTTCCACTTACCATACAGATGCACTCTAGTTCTACAATTACAAAGGTTCACATCATTTAGCACACTCTCTTATCCAGAGTGATGTACAAAAGTGCTTTAAGACATCATTAACACAATATATTTCCCATAATTAAGAATCAAACAAGAATGTATTTGTGAAACCGTTACGGGTTTTTTTTTTGTGGAATTCACCACTTGTCAGTAGATTGGTTATAGATTCTAAAATGCTTTATATTATACTGCTCGCAAAACTTAAGGGAAACTTCCAAATAAAATATCCCATAATGAAATATTCTCTAATTGTTGTGAGCGGTGAAGTAATTGACAGACTTTCTAAACAATTTCAAAGCAAATCGAGAAACAGAGCTACTTCAAAGCATTACAACATCAACGGTGCCAACTATGTGCAACGCCTTCTTTCTCCACAAGGGGGTGCCACACTCTCTGTTTAAGTCTTTTAAGAATAAAGGCACAAACCAATCCCGTACAGGACGCCAATCCATTACATTATATTTACGTATTGGATTGGATTTTCTCACAATTACTGATTTCACTTTTAATAAAATGCATTGCTTCTACATGCATTATTTCTAAAGCGCAAACAATGCAAAACATCGCATTTTCAAACAAAACCTATTGTCTGCTGCATCTAAAAGGCATTTAATTACAAGTAATTTAAATAACTTAAGCGAGGTCTTAAACTGAAAAAAAAGACCGTTATCATGCCCGTTTGTTAAAACACATTGTTGTATCAGTTGTGCATGTGACAAGCGCTACACAAATATGTCCAAACTATACAAAGACCTTTATAAACCTTTTACTCAATCTCTCCAGTTTCAAAAGCCTCATTAGCCCATAATGAAAAAGAAATGTTGAATTTGGCCATCTGGTCTTTAAAGAATGAAGAGAATTGGATGTGGATACATTTTTGCACCGTGATGCAGCGTTAAACCCCTGGAAAACCCCCTCCATATCTGCATTACAGTAGCATAAAAAGACTGTGACTATGGCAGAGGTGGGGGACTCGAGACGCGATTTTAAGGACTTGAGACTTGCTTGATGAACAATAATAAAAGACTCGGCTTGACTTGGCACAGATAACTTGAAATGACTCGTATTTTTTGCTAAATGTTTGTATTTTGTGCATTCTGAGAGGCTATATATTTAGTTTATTTTTTAATGGTTTTGATGATTGGGTGATTTTGTTTTGCAATGCGCGTAAACCTGGCAACCCATCAGATCGCGCCAGACCAGCAGAGCTGATGATTATCATGGATGCGGCCGCTCCTAAAATAGTGACATTTGGATTTAAGGAGTATGTGGTCGATGAGAAGAACAAAAAGTGAACAGCAAGTTCTGGGTTTGAAAAAAAAAACAGGGTTTGCAGTACCAAAACCAGCGACATGATCACCACAACTTCAAACTTCATTCCCTACTTCAAAACCCACAGAGAGAGGTTAGTGACTGTCTGTTAAGCTAACGCTAGTCACTGGCTAACAGAACATTAGCAGGTTAGGGCATAAGAATTAGAATGACTTGAGACTTGAAGCTTAAGACTTGCTTATGGCTTGCACGTGTGTGACTTACTTCCACCGCTGGACTATGCTAATGTGTGGTCAACGTCCATTTCGGTCAACGGCCATTTTACCAAAACGTAGCGCAGCCATTAAACGGCACATACTTGTATTTCCATTGAATAAACGAACGAGATGGGATGAGAGGGAGCGAGAGGAAGGAAGGAGAAGCGTGTCTGACGAGTACAAATATACCAGGTTGTAGCCTGGCTTGCTGATTGCCGCTATCCTGGGGATTGTACCGAAAAGTCCCCCGGCGTTCTTGTGTTCTAACACCTGTCTCTGACCCCCGCTACGACTACGAGTGGATGCTGTGCCACCAGCGCGTCCCACAAGCTACACACCGTCCCCATGAGAACATCTACCTTCTTTGGCCTCGTCTCTCTCTCCACTGGTGCTTCTCCGTGAAAAAAACGGCATGCGCGTGATAATGCTCGCACGAGTACCGAAGGTGAGCTAGGTGCGGTAATTACACTGGAAGAGATCATAAAGGTAGCTCAAGACTTAATAACGTTTTTAATACCTTTGATCTTCAGAGATCATGTCGCCGTCGAAAAACGGTTCAAAACGCACACGTCCAGAGTAAACAATTAAGTCGGTAATTACAAGCTATCTGACGTGGAGATTACAGGTAGGCCAGCATCACGGTTGTTTTAAATTCTATAATTAGCCCATAGATCAGAGGCGAGTGATTCAGTGTCAGAAATGCACATCCTGGAGCTATTATAGAGTGCCGGGGTGTGTTCACATGGCGCGAGCACGCGCGCGCACACACACACACACACACACACAAATACTGTCTTTGTTAGTTGATTTGAGACTTTCATTTCTGCACAAAGGCTTACATTTAGAGCATTTGGCACCCCAAATTATCCAGCGTAATGAAGGTTGCTCAGGGGTTGAACCATGGCAGTTTGGCTGGGACTTGAACTCACAAGCTTCCACTTTGTACTGCAGAGCCTTAACCACTGAGGCACTACTCGCCTATAGCGAACACACCAAGAGATCACTTAGTGATTCTACATTCTGTAAAGTTCCACTGACCATATTCAGAGGAACTTTCACACCAAACCGTTCTAGTGACTAATTTGGGAGGAATCATCTCTCTCAGAGCTCCATGTAGAATTCTATTCATGGCAGGGGTTTGCACTGCCAGTAAGAATGCTGTGTGGTCCTGAAGTGATCAAATTTCGCAGCTGAACCGCCTCCGTCTCTACCATCGGTCCATTCTGTTTGTTTGTTTTGACACGTTGTTTATATTCAAAATGTCTTCTAAGCTCACAAGTGCAGCTTCTAAGCTCTACGTGCACACAATTAAGGGGCTGTACCTAAAAAAAAAAGCCTGTTAAACACTAAATAGCCGATTTAACACTGATGGGGGTTTTACCCTGGCATAGACGAGAAATGAGGAATGAATTAATATTACAGGATGTTTATCAATTGCATTCGTTTGTTTCTGCGAATGTAACCGCCGTTGCGAGTTTAATAAATGTGACCTAATTGGTGACCTAATATGTACAGAGTGAGTCAAAAGCCACAGGACACCCTATTATTTCAGAAACCTATCTAATTAGACTATGGCTGCCTACTCTTGAAAGCCGCCATATTGGGTCAAGGGTGAGCTTTTCCAATGGGAAGGTGGTCGTGTAGCATATCAAAGAAGACCCGAACTGTGTCCGGAATCGATTGCCGCAATCAGATTTGCAATATTGTCTATTGTTTATGTCTCTTGCGGCTCAAACGTTATCAACGCAGAAAGTTTTGTTGTTCGTCACAGGTAACTGAAGATGGAATTGACGATTCTGATGTCCAGGGAACGCAGGTGCTGTATCATAGCAACAGACTTCAACAAGAAAACCTCCAGACGAAGAAACCTTAACGGTTTTGCCAGACTTTGCGAAAAGTCCACAACGCAGCACTCGGCAGGTCCTGTAACTTTTGACTCACAATGTGCTTTTGGAGGGTTACAAAATTTAAGTGACTGGCCAAAACAAACACCTATGGAAAAAAATACCAAATCGCTGCCTTGCGACAACGTGGCCGTAACTGTAAGCTTTCAGCTGCTCAAGCTTTCCGGTGTGCTGGGGGCATTATGGGAAATGTAGTGACTGTAGTAAATTTGAATGCCATGTTATGTAGTTCTGCACAGCATTTCAGGACAAAACGGACTTTTAATGGGACACAGCAACAGTAACATGGGTCTCATGACAGAGCTGTAAAAAGGCACTAAAAATAAGTCAACAGGAATGTTATGTATTGAAATACGAATAACCGTGTTCAAGAACGACCATGAGCGGCATTATGAGGAGAAAACGCAGAACAAGATCCCTGTGTAACGCGCAAACAGTTTCTGAAGCTGCATACCAACTTTTCCACACACTGTGCAATTTACATCCCCGCATTACATGTCGGCACTGAAAGACGTTCGCAAGTCTCCTTCCAACAACAACATCGCAACCATGAGAATGCGAGCACAAGTACACACCCGCCGAGTAAATAAATGCTGATGGCTCCCGCCCAAATGTTTTGGTACTGCTGTAATGCAGGGCGCATAAGCTCTGGAGCTTAGCCCTGGTAATGAGGGGTTGCACCAGGCAGACAGGAACTCCTGAAGATATGCTAAACAGTAGTTGTCGCTATCCGTGAACCTATAGACCTCTTAAGCCTTCTCACTGCACTGACGCCTAACCTTATATACCACGTATCTTTACTAGTAAGGGATACAGGCCCATTTACACTGGTGTCCAAATTTACGGCATTTAACAGACGTCCTTGAGCAAAGCTGGGTATTCTTATAGACAAAAAATAATAATGACGCTCCCGGAAGGAAATGTCGGGTTGCTGTAAAACGACATGCCCTTCTATCTCAGGCAGAGTTGAAAATGATTACAGGTGTGGCCTGATAAAACAATGGGCTATAAAAGTGCTCTCAGAGGCTACTTTTGGGTAGTGTACCCCTTGATAAGAGTTCAGACGCACAGGCACTTTGCATACTGACAAACTTTAAGAAGGGGCACATCATTGGATAATAGTGATACGAGGGGCACTAACAATTCAGCTATATGTGCCGAAAATCTTGTGGCCATGTGTTGCCTCTCATGGCAATTTCAGCAGGACAATGCTTGTCCAGACACAGCAAGGGTTTCCTTGTACAGTTTTTTGGCTCTAATCGCTTACATATATCATCATTACTGTCACACATACAAAGTTTCACTCAATTCAAACACTTTCTTCTTGGTGATTGTTTTTTCAATGACTATGTGATAGTGCATAGGCAAAAGTGTGTGAACAACCAAAAATGCATCCAAAACGATGAGTAGTGAGCCCTGATACAACAGGATGGGCACTGATTTTGAACAATAACCCCCAGATCCCAATTAAAGCTCCAATTTACATTAAGCAATCAACTCCTCTGTCAAAACTCCCATCTCTACATGGACATATTACATGTTTTTATTTAAAAGATTTGGGCAGCACGGTGGCTCGGTGGGTAACACTGCTGCCTCACAATAAGAAGGTCCCGGGTTCAATCCCAGGGTGGAGTCCCTGGGTTCTTTCTGTGAGGAGTCTGCATGTCCTCCCCGTGTCTGTGTGGGTTTACTCCGAGTACTCCGGGTTCCTCCCACAGTCCAAAGACAAGTGTGTTAATTGATTACTCTAAAATTGGCATTGACTTGTGTATATATATGTGACTGGTGTTGAGATAACCTCGTGTGTCGCTTACATGGCCACTGATGCCGATAGCAACGTTAAAGAAGCCAAATAAATAAATAAAAATACATGAAAAAGATGTTATGTACCGGTATAATGTTAATTATGTTTATTACCCAAATGAGGACAGGTTTCCCTTCTGAGTCTGGTCCCTCAAGGTTTCTTCCGCGTAAACTTGGGGAGTTTTTCCTTGCCACTGGCGCCATTTGGCTTGCTCATTAGGGACAATAGAACTCAATTTGTGACAATGTTTATGTAACAATGGAAAGCTGCTTAGTGGCAATGTCAATTGTAAAAAGCGCTATACAAATAGAATTTAATTAAATTGAAAACTGGCAAACTATTTCTTTATTTTCATTTTTAGTAAAACAGGACAAAAAACTGATGGACTGACTACTAAAAAGGTTCAATCAAATTATCTGGCATATTGAGAGCCACTGGGGTGTTCAGTACAACCCAGTCATCGTCTATGGAGGGTTTCGGTCGGTGTGCCTCATATTATAATGCTGTTTGCAGGAAATAATTAGATGAAGAGTCCACATGTTTTTGCCCACATACTGTAATGTCTGAGGTGTTAGGAGACAAGGGACCACCGGTGGATGTTTGGCAGTGCTGAGATTCAACCCCGTGATATACTGGACATTAGTCTGTCCCATTACTGAGTACTCAAAAAGACTGGGCAGTATCAGCAATAACATGCCATGTAGAATCAACAGAGCATCTCACTGAAGCGAGACTTGAAGAAAAGAGACGGGGCGACGGCCACACTTAGACTAAATACGAGTTTATTGGCTTGTCAGCTTGCATTACAGCCAAACAGAATTTGAAGGCTCACTACGGCCACCCAATTCAACAGAACACATATGTACGGCAGACACAAGTGAGTCACCTATTTTCGGTTTCTCCGTTTCTAAAGTCTCTGAATTTGTAAATTGAATTAAGCAGTTTAGGCCTACCGGTGGTACAGTGGTTGACTCAGTCGTCTCTAACCTCCAGATATCCTCAGTTTGACTCTCACCTGTGTGGAGTTTGCATGTTCTTCTCGAGGGTTTCCTACAACATTTTATAGACATATAGTGCTGTGCAAAACTCTTAGGAAACCATTCGGTTTGCTGTTTTAGCAGCAATATTGACCATATATAACATGCTGGCGATGACTGGAACCAATGACGTATAATATTGGGAGCTTTTGCACCCCGTTTGCCTTCCGAAAAGTCCATTCCTGATCAAGCTTCCTCCGACTGTAGAAGGGTCAACTTTTCATCCCGATGAAGCTGCCAGATGCCGCTATTGATCAAATGTAAGGGAAGGTCACACTAAGTATTTTCACTATATATTCTATAGAAGCTGTTTTTTCCCCATTTTCTTCCCCGTTACTTAATACTGTGTACAAATCTCCTTTGTCATGTTTGTATTCTATTAAATAAACTAAAAACATATATAAAATATGGCCATTATACCATTGCTAAATCAGTGGTGTATTTAATATAATAAAGGCCTAAGACATTTACACAGTACTGCACATAAGGTCAACCAAAGTGTTTGGGGTGAGAGTACCCTGCGATGGTGTGTCCCATGCTGCCATGACCCCGAATTGGATAAAGGTATTAAAATAAAGCCTAGCACACGACAAGAAATGGCCCCACTATCCTGATTCCACCGTCTTCTCTAAGCTTGGTCCATGTTCTTGTATTTACTGTGACTTTTATTTCATTTCATTGCTTATATGACGCAGCTAGTTCATGTTTCGTCTGGTCAACTTTATTATTTTTAAATTAACCTCCATTAAATGTTAACCATTCCCACAATCAGCAGCGTTGAGCAGAAAAAGCATGGCCCAGCACAGGGTAAAAATGTGTATTTTGATCGGACGAATCAGTATTACAGAACTTTTTGGAGATAATTAACCCTGTCCGCTTCGGTCTGGTCCAAATAAGGAAGGGATCATCCAGACTGTTATCAGAAACATGGTATGGGGTTGTGGCAAAAGTCATTTACTTCTTAGATGGCAGCATTAATGCAGAAAAGTACACTGAGATCTTAGAGCATCATATGCTGCCTTCAAGATGACAAGTATAGGAACATCGATGCATTTTTTACACGACAATGCAAAACCACATGCTGCACACATTACATATGCTGTGGTTTTGTAGGAAGAAAAGGGTACAGGTACTGGTCTGCCTGCAGTCCTGAACTGTCCTCATTAAAGAATGTGTGGACAATTTTGAAGTTTGAGAAGTTTGGTAAGAAAGTTTGAGAATGTTTGATATGTTAGTCTTGTGAGAAAAAATGGCAAACTTACAATCTGGTCAATGCTTTTCGGAATGTGTTGCAGGTTTGGCTGTTTATTAACAACCAAAATGTTGACCAGTCAAAACTCTCTGGTTCATATTTAATACTGTATGTTTTCTAGTTGCATCTTCCATACCGTCCAATTATTTTCTGATTTGCTGTTCTAAGATATCACTTGCAAACATCTGTAATTACATAAAAAACAAAGGAATCCTATCCTTTTAAAAGGGACTGGGATGTTTCTTTAAAGCTTGCACCGTCTTTTTTTGCCAGTACCCCGTCAGCCTTCACGTGCAGTCTAGCATCAGCAGGGCCTCTGGTTTAAGAGAGACTTGTTTGGATTGTCGGCTCCCATTAGAGCAAAACTGGATTTATTTGCAAGCAAGTCTGGCATAGTTTCACCGCCGCCACCCAAACGTCGGTATTAACCCGAACTGGCTTGGAAATATGACTTGCAGCTCTTACACGCCGCAGCATTCTGGACACCTTCGAGTCATCTCGGTGTTCTCTGAAGCCGTGTAATTTAAGTCCGGCAATTTAGGCCTACCGCGCAGCCAATGCAAAAATCCAATCATTTTACAAGCCTGAGCTGTGTGAAAGCGTTGTGTGGCGACCCTTCATTGTACAACCCGAGTTAAACACCAGTTATATTGGCTATTCTGTGGTGGATTGTGGGCAGCCCTACAGGACAATTCTGCAATACTACCCCTTTTATTTTCCTTAGCAGAACCCTAATGAGCCTGGCGCCATGGGGCTTTTTAAATGGCATGGTCGTAAGGGTGGCAACGTTCCTGAGGTTTGAACTCCCTGCCTGCTGGTTTGTTTGAAATTGTTGAAACCACAAGGCTAGACCTCCCTGCCCTGAGGAACGGCAAACAGGTGATATTTTGATGCAGTGATACACATCTCTTTTAAATTTTTACACAACAAAAATGATGTCTAAATACACGTATAAAATATACTAATTGAAAAAACAGCACAACAGTTTTAAATGTTGGATTGCAGCAAAACTCGGCATGCCTGTCTTATTCAACTATGTAAATGACTACAGGTGTCACAAGAGGGTATAAAAGTGCTTCCCTACAGCCCTATAAAAAGTTCTCATAGGCTACTTTGGGGTACTGTACCTTTTGGTGAGACAGCAATACATACTGAAATACATTTAGCCCAGTTGGCAGACTTTGAGAGGGGGAACAACATTGGATTAAGAGAATCAGGATGGACGTTTCAATTAATCGCCTGCCATCTAGAAGATTCTGACCTAGCTGTTAGGAGGCCAAACACCTATACAGCCAACAGGCTCTGGATGGTCCGGACAGAAAGAGGAGAGAGAAGAGAGGATCATTCGATCCACCGACAAGCACGAGCAACTCCCACAGTTTCATAGTCCCCCACCCAGATGCAAGTGGCACCTTCACTACACACCCCTGTCTTGGCCCGGACAATTGACAGATGCTTAGCAGAAGGAAATTTGTTTTCATGACATTACGTGCCTTTGCTATGGACAGCCAGACACTGATACTTTTGCTTGCAGTGCTGTCAGGAATGAGAAACCTGGACTGCTATGGACTGGAACCATTAACGTCTTTAGTGACAAATCCAGGGTCTGCTTCGGGGTCAGACTATGTTCGGGTTCGAGTATGGAGGCTTCATGGTGAGCGTTTCAGTCTTGCCTTTGTTGTGACACACTGCCCTAGCTGCGGGGGTGATGGGTGAGGATCTACAAACCCAGCTGGGGGCAAAGGTGACTCAGGATATCATACGGAACCTTGCATGCTAAAAATCGAAAAGTAAGCATGATCGGTCACAACTTTTTGATCGACTGATCAGTCTCATATAACCGATTCTGTGCCGGTCACTTTTAGAAACACGACTCAGCAACTTGCATATTTGCTTATGAGACCGGTGCTGATGCATGTCGATGATGAGGACATAATACATTTACATTTACAGCATTTAGCAGACTCCCTTATCCAGAGCGACTTAAAACTGATACGTTCTTACAATTCAAACAATGGTGGGTTATTTATTTGTTTGGCTTCTTTAACGTCGCTATCGGTATCAGTGGCCATTTAAGCGACACACACACAAGGTTATATCTATACACAAGTTCATCTCAACACTAGTCACATATATATACACACACAAGTCAATTCCAATTTTGAGTAACCAATTAACCTAACACACGTCTTTGGACTGCGGGAGGAAACCGGAGTACCCGGAGTAAACCCACGCAGACACGGGGAGGACATGTAAACTCCACACAGAAAGGACCATGGTCACCACCCTGGCATGGAACCCAGGACCATCTTGTTGTGAGGCAAGCGGTGCTACCCCACCGAACCACGGTGCTGCCCCCAAAGCTCTTTAAGTATTACTCCCATACACACTTAACCTAGAAACCCTGTCAGGCATAACAAAACAGCAACATTATTATACTATTCAAAGATTGCAGACATGAGCTATGATAAGTCCATAAAATGTACTCGCTTTGAAATGGTTTTTTTCTTTGATTTTAATTAAAAAAAAAAAAAAAAAAAGACAAAGCTATTACTGACCAGCCTGATGCTTCCAAAGAGCAGAGGTTCATCAGCCTTCTAAATGAGGATTTGGATGAGCAGAGAAACAGAGAAAGTCGAGACAGGAAATGTTAGTGCTTTTGATATATTCAGCCAGAAATGTCAAAGGAGAGGAATATACGGCATCTTTATTTTCTTTACAACACCCACAAAGACGTCGTTTGCTGGGGTAAATATGTAAGTTTCAAAAAACCCATTTGCGTCCACATGTTATTCACGGATCTGTATTAACCCACGAAGCTTTCATTTCCGACCGATAATATTAGCTTTATTAGTATCGCGTTTCAAATTTATCATCACAAGTCAAATAACAGAAATTATAACGGGATCCTTGACTTTCGTCAACACTGAGATCTCACTCAGATTTTCTTCTGTTGGCACAAGTGTGCCATAGTACAAGTCTGCCACTATTTAAATATGAATATAATCTTACTTTTCAATAAATTAAAACTTAATTGATGTGTTTTTTGTCTTTGTTAGACTTATTGCAGTTCTGTTCCTCGACTATGACTGATGGACAGTATGTTTTAGCAGCGGGTGGCTTATAGAGTAGAGCTATGTTTTTCTGTTCTCTTTATTAACCTAATGATAACAGAATTACAGAACCGTAATTATACACTTGAGATTCGTGCTGTAATGTTTCATTGTTTCAGCATGTTAATTCGAGGGTCGTTCAATAAGTAAATGCCCCACCTTTTTGTTTCTCAGAACATATTTGTTCTTAAGAGTCAGAATGTGGTAACAATAGAAATCAACATTTCTTGGACATGTCGAATTTTCTACATAGTCTCCATCACATTCTACAGCCTTATGCCAACGTTTTGTGGAAGCATGTATTGAGAAGTGGCAGTGACAGGACATCCTGAGCGTGGCTGATCAGGGAGCTCTCTTACTTTACCCATCGCAAAACATTACTCCCATCAACTGCATCGTTACCATACACGCACACAAACGTTTCTGGATGTTCACCACTGTTTCTTTGTCGCAAACAAGAATACAATAACAGCACGCTGCTTGTAACAAGAGTCGTATGTAGACGCCATTTTGACGCTACGGCTGCCGGAATTGTTCAAAACTTCACAGGCGTGCAGAAGAAACATCAAATTCGAAGCACCTAAAAGGATGTTTATAT
>JAVSBV010168283.1:0-14032 GCA_033117975.1 Parotocinclus spilosoma | reverse complement strand
GAGTGTGTGTGAGAGTGTGTGTGAGAGTGTGTGTGAGAGTGTGTGTGAGAGTGTGTGTGAGAGTGTGTGAGTGTGTGAGTGTGTGAGGTTTTAGACATTTTCTACATCTGTAGGAATCTGAGCAATGTAAATTCTGTGTGCCGCTGAAATGGCCACTGATCCCAGGGAAAAATGTACTGTAAACTTTGACAGTAGAACCATAAAGAAGTCAAATTACCATCAAAATAGTGAATGCAGGTATAGATTGGGTAAAATCCGTATGGACAAAATGTGCACGGTGCTTGTAGTGTAAAGCGAAGTACAGTTTTTATGTAGCTTGACTTAATGTTTATGGCAATAAAAATACACAGTAAAGCCGTGTTTATAGCTGCAACGTCTGGAGTTAAAACAGATTTTAATTTCCTATGATAATTGTTCAAACGATGGTGGTTAAAACAAACAGATCTCGATCAGATGGCTGTCAAAATCCACTTACCCAAATATGTGAAAGTTGTGCTGTCAATCAAAAAGTCTCTGTTTATTGAGAATGACCTCTTTCTTCATTGGACAATAGACAAAGTCTTCCAGGCTGGTATGTGAGCTTTTAGACTACTCCCATTACAAGCCATAATGTTATTAATTAGATGAGATTGGGCATGTGACCCTTAATGTACTTTTGACTTCAGGCTGAATTCATACAGATTCTCACTATAGGGTTATTCTGTCCAAGAATATTCCTTTCCTTTAGTCTTAAACAGCTGATGAAAATATTCAGTGGTTCGTGTTTGGTGAAAACCTGCACCCATGCTGGGCATTTCTGGATTATTCTGCCAGCCTTATAATGTTAAACAGCTCCAGCCAATGTAACTGTGTGGTAACTAAATGGCTCCAGTGGATAAACTGTGTACATTTCCTGGATACTTTGTTGTACAGCTTGTACAAGTATGGAGTCTTTGGGCCTTAGGAATTGCCGTCACATCCGTGCTGTATTTTGACCTTTTGTTTAAAGTTGTAAGGCAGACTGGTTTTGTTTATTCATTGATGGTGCACAGAGCTCCGAGGTTGTTTACAAGATGTACTGAAATTTATGACTGAGTTTTTTTGTGTGTAAGAACTCTGCTCAATATAAGGATTTTGTCATTGGGGATAATGGTAATGGGCTCCTGTTTCCTGTTCCTCTTTCTTATTCTGTGTCCAAGTCATGAAGTTAAAGAAGAACATGTCACACATGGAAAGTTCGAAGTTTTCTGAAAATATTTTTTTGTATGATACGAAAAACTATATGAAGATTCACAAAAGAATACATTTTCTATCTAGTCTGTCACCTCAGACAACATTACAAAATACACTGCTCACAAAAATAAGGGGATATTTAATTATTTTCAATATGAAATATCCCCTAATTTGTGAGCAGTGTACAGTGTTCCCTCGCCACTTCGCGGTTCATCTTTCGCGGACTCGGTGCATCGCGGGTTTTAGGTAATGTACATGTATACATGTATTTGATGAACTTTTACATTAAAAATGACCAAATTTATAAAAATATATTAAAATAGAAGTAAGACCAGAGCTACTTGCCGACATGACAAGTTTTTATCTGCGGTGTTGTGTTCGCTGTTGTGTTCGCTGTGAAAGTTTCATTATAGACTGAATTCATTCAAGCCCTACGATGTTACCCAAACGTTCTGCAAGTTCTACAGCTAAAATAGTGTAGAAATACTTGAATAAATATAGCGTCCTTATTTCACATCCCTACTTTGCCCCTTAGTACGGGGGTAACGATACACTCTGCTCACGATATGCATAAACAATGCATATTTTCTTGTTTGAGTTTTTAAACAAATGAAAAAACACTTTAGCGTGCTGCAATTAAAATAACTAATTTAGAAAAACCGAGGTTTAAAATTAAACATTATGTTCTGTTCTAGCTTCAGCATATCTTAAAATTAAATTGAATTAAAACATTCCATTGTTCATTGTTATTATTATTTATCTGGAGAATAACAATTCACATGAAAGTGTACTTGTATAAAAATTAAGCAAAGGGAACCTTTAAGTCCCCTGCAGTTAAAATAAATTATGAGTCTCGCTAAGAACAGCGTGATGTATGATTGCGCCCTCTGGTGTTCAAAAGAAATTCCATCATAAACAAGAATGCATAATCCAACGCCATGATTATCGCACACCTTACCATGTTTGCATTCCAGTGCATGTCATGATGAACCCTAAAGTACGGAACAGAAAATACAACAACCTGAGCAATCATGGTGAACAATTACAACAATTAAAACAAAAGCAAATCATGGTTAGAACACGACCAGACATTTTAGTTTTGTATCCATGATTTGTATCCACGATGCACACTGGCAAGCAGATGTGACTTTTCTGACATGGCGCTATAAATATTTATGATGCGGCTGATCAGTGTGTCTCTGTAGAAAAGCTACAGATCACACTTTGTTCACATCATATTCTCTAGCAGTTTGTTAGAAGAGGAAATGAAAGAAGGAACATTGTGTTGTGTTGTTGTAGTCAAAGACTGTTGGTAATGCCACATAGGATTTGGAAATCATTTGGATTTGGAAACGCACAGGATGAAAACGCTTTTACCATTGTGGACTGGGCGTTGGATTTATATGAGGACAATTTGATATGTTTTTAAGGCTTTCAGTTCAACAAATATGGCCTGTAGGGAAGTTATGAGGCGTTTGTAGACTCCTTTAAGGACATTAATGCATAAAATCATCTCTTGCATTACACCTTATGTTATGTCTCTTCATCAGCCAGAAAATGATTCTGATGAGAAAGAGATTTTAGTAGAAATGCACAGATCGATTGGCCGGAGCGGACGATTTATAGTGTGATTGGATTATCAGTTTCATATAACTGATTCTTTGAAGAAATGTGTATGTATGTCATTTAAAATATTTGAACAGAAAGAAAATCTGAATCGGCCAACCACATATAAAAAAATTGGCAGTTGGAGTCAGCCAAGAAAATAACTATTGGTGCATCTCCACATCTCAATCTGCCATGTTGGATTTGAAATTGGTGGCTGGTTTGATTTTGAATATTACATTACCATATGGTTGCTTACCATTATTGTCCTTGAGGCTGTTTGTTCTTTCGCAGGAAATAGAGACCCTGCTGGGTTTTCTTGCTTATGGTGCTGGTGTTGAGGGACCAGGTGAGATCCTCTGCCAGGTGAACTCCAAAGAACTTGGCGCTCTTGACGATCTCCAGAGCAGAGCCGTCGATGTTTAGTGGAGAGTGATCTCGCTAAAAGTGCTCATGTTTACATGGCATTTTCAGTTTTTGGCCAGACAACGTTAAGATGTTACACTGTATCAGTGAGTGGAGATCAATGCACATAACAAAGAAACAAGACTTTGCTAAGACTACGACTCGGAACGCAAACATGTTTTGAAAGTGCGTGGCTTTGACTTTTTTAAAAAAATTTACACACAATGGGTGTAAATAACAGAGGATGTGAGGGAACGGGAACATTTTAAAAGATTGTAAACACCATTGATCATGCAGGGTTGCATCGTGGGGCATGAATAGAATGCATGTCTGGAATAGAATTCACAATTCTGCCTTAAAGATGAGTAGACCTAAAGTCAAGTGTAAAAGTCAGCTCGAAAAAAAGCATGATAATAAAAGTGTCTGTTGATGCTGGGTAATGTAGTGAGGAAAAGCTGAGGTTTTGTTTTGCACATTTAGTGCATCATTTAATACATTTCACGAGATATTGAGCACTTTTGCTAAATAAAGTGTGTGTTCATGGATTTGCCCAATTGTAGTTTTAAGTATTTTAAGCTTGTTTAGGGTATGCTATGAACTGTGCAGTGAGTCACGTGACGGGAGCGATGAATGCTGTGTGGAAAAGTGAGGAAAAGCCGAGGTCGTGTACAGTATTAAGCATGTTTAAGGTAGGCAGTATATATTAACCTCTCGAATTACGATCATGTTAACATACGATGGATTTGTCAGGACGTATCATGATTATTTAAAATAAGCTAAATTTACAATCGAATATTTACTTATGTTGTAGATTGACCATATTTTTTTTTCCAAGGATAAAGATTGGGAGCCACTGGTTGCGACAGATCCGTATGTCCTCCTTAGTTCATGTACTAAACAATGCCTAATGATGAGCTCTACTTCCTGTTTCAGTTTGCATCTAACAGTCTCTTCGTGTGGTTAATGTGGTGCATGTGTTAGGCAGGAATGTGAAGATAAAGTCATGTTGTTTTCAAAAAACCCTTTGTTTGCAATATATCAACAGGAAATGACTCAAGACCTATCTTACTTTTCCACGAACGCTTGCCTGACATTTTTTCCCCTCTGATTCTCCATCCTAGAGCGTTCACCACTCCCCCGGAACATGATTGAAAACAGCATGTTTGAAGAGGAACCTGACGTGGTAGACCTGGCGAAGGAGTCCCCATCTTACCCAATTGACTCGGATGATATTGTGTACGAGCCGCGCACCTCCAGGCTACTGGTACGAGGCCTAGGCGAGAACGAGCTGGACGAAGAAGAGGAGGACTGCGAGTCTTCGGCCAGGCTACTGGGTATGTCCTTCATGAACCGCAGCTCTAACCAACGCAGCGCCTCCTACATCCGCCAGCAACCGCCGAGCTCCTGCCCGATACCTTCTGTGAAAGCCATGATTGTAGGAGTGTTTCTGCTGATCGTGATCGTGTCGCTTGTCATAGTGTTCTCCCACTTGCCCAAATGCACCTTCTCCAAAGGCGGCTGCCACAATGGCAGCTCCCCACCGCAAGTGATATATCCCATCGCAACGAATGGGGAGGTTTTCCCGTGGACGGAGCATAGACTCCCAACCAGCGTGCAGCCCGTCCATTACGAGATCTCGCTCCATCCCAATCTGACCACCATGACTTTCAGCGGGAGTGTGAAAATCACTGTGTTTGTCCAGCAAAAGACCAAAAGAATTGTGTTGCACAGCTCCGACATAAAGATACTCAAAGCCACTTTCCGAAGTACAGAGGTGAAGGTGTTGGAGTACAAGACCTGGCAGCAGATCGCTATCAAATTTTCAGAGGAACTTCAAAAGGGAGAGGAATACGACCTGAATATTGAGTACTTAGCAAACATCTCCAGCAGTTACGATGGCTTCTATAATAGCTCTTATACTGATACCACTGGGGAAAGAAGGTAATTTGGTTTTCACTTGTTTTTTTTTACTTCTTTTTTTTTAATAAAATGAAGGTGTTTTCTGTGCTGTGCTCTCTGGTTTTCATTGTACTCTTTTGGGGTGCTTCCTTTTAAGGTGGCTGGATAGGATTGTTGTATTAGAAAGAAACTAAACTAGGTTTTACCTTTCTTAATATTTGTTCTTTGCTTTAAAAAAAAAAAAAATTCATATTGTCAGTGTGACTTATCGTTTGGTTTTTTCACTTGGCAGTCACAAATCAGTTGACTTTGGCCAATCCCTTGTTATTCCAGTTTACCCTGTTCTAATAAATAGTTTACAGTACAATTACTGTTCAAATATCAGAATATCTATAGCATTATGTAATGTTATGTTTTCCACTAGTCACATCAGGGGGCCATGAGGTCTTTCCCCCAGAGAACACTGGGCACAGGCAGTAGCATGCCCTGGCGAGAATGCTAGCTCTTTGCAGAGCTGGATAGGGGTCACCGCTGCTGTGCCAGCAGATGGTCCCCTGACCGGCCTGTCCTTCCTGAGACACAGCCCAACGTGTCTGCAAGTAACGCCCAACCAGACTGGAAGGCACCACCAGATACTGGCTCAGTGCTAGTAGAATTGTGCATCACTTGACATCCTCATTACCTTCTGTGAAATTGCCATTATGTGATCTTGACATAGTCTGAACACTTTATTATATACAAGGCTTATATAAATATAAATAGGCTTTTCAGCCTTTACGTTGCTATTTTAAAGTCGTATAATGAATGAATCATAAACGATGGCTCTGGACCCAGATATTTCAAGCCCGTCTTGTTGAATGAGCTGAGCATTTGCAAAAAATCACACATCTTATTATTTTTATATCACATTCTTAACAATGAAACATACTGTATATTTGAGTATTCAGTAGTTGCTCACAAGAGATTGTAGGAATGTATGAAAGATCACAACACATTCTTCCTTGTTCAGTTTTTTTTTTTTTGTTGTATTTTTCAGAGTTCTTGCTGCAACCCAGTTCGAGCCCCTGGCTGCCCGCAAAGCCTTCCCATGTTTTGATGAACCTGCCTTCAAATCCACTTTTGTAATTAAGATAAAGAGAGAAGCCAAATACATCAGCCTTTCAAACATGCCTTTGGTAATGACTGCAGGTCCTGCTCTGTACTATAAGGGGTTAATAATGCGCAAAAATATTGCAGTGCTTGAGACTAGGGGTAGCAATGTGTCAAAATATCACAGAACAGTTTTTAGGGTGAATCTCAATACACAATATTTTCAGAAAGGTTTTTGACCAGATTCATGGGTGTTATATACTTGGCCATGCAAAAAGTCATCCGTGACATCCAACATGTACTTTTTCTCTCTTGGGGATTGTATCTTCACCCACATGCATTCCCTGTGATATCTGGCTTTCAACGTACTCTTTGGGGTACTTCCTTTTAAGGCATTTCCTTTTGTCAATTGTGTCTACGCATCTTAAAAAAGAAGATCAAACCTAGCTAATATGACCGATGATGAACTAGGTTAGCTCCTTCGAAGCACCCCAGTGTGCTGCCAAATGAAAGAGGACAGTTCATATCTAAAGGGATCCGACCATGCACAAAATGCCACATCACCCACCACTGGCTTACTAATTTGCAGATTAATCAGTTACTTTGTATAGTGTAAAACAATGGTGTGCATAAGCCTGGCAATGGCTACAATACTAAAAATTAAGAACAAAAAAAAACGTTTTTATTGATTAGTCCTGTCATGGTTATGACACAGTAATTTACTTAATGCTTCTATTTTAATACAAGCATAACGATTTTATGTGTAGGAAAAAACGACGCCGTTATCTGATGGCATTTTTGAGGATACGTTTGAGAAGAGCGTGAAGATGAGCACCTATCTGGTGGCCTTTATCGTGGCCAACTTAAGCCAGGTCAGCGTGATTGTCAACAATACTCAGGTAAGATGGGGTTATTGCTCAAATCCAACTGTCTGTTTCAGTTTCGAGGTTTACTAAAGGTGTTTCTGCATCGTAACGACTCTCACATTTTCCACAGGTCTCCGTGTATTCAGTTCCAGATAAGAAAGAGCAAGCCTATTATGCTTTGGAAACGGCTGCCAAGCTGCTGCAGTTCTATAATAAGTTTTTTGACATTGAATATCCGTTGCGCAAATTGGGTGAGTTAAGCCTCTTTTTCTACTAACATGATAACATAAAATAAATCAGGCTTATGTACAGGTACACCCAGTTTAATGTCCACATTACGTTCTGGGAAGCAGGATGTTGGCTGAAATGGCCAAAAAAGTTTAGATACTTTACACATAGTGTTTTATTTTAAAAAACGATAACTAAAACAACAGAAACACATTCTTACAGTACTGTACTGCCCAACACAGTAATTCTGGTCTTTCTTAACCCTTTGAGGACCAAGAGATATTTTTTCCCATACTTGTAAATATATGCTAAATGCAATGGAAACAATCTATGGTCCTGAAAGTGTCAAAGTTAAGTCTTGCAGGAAACAAAGTGTTTCTTTGTTAACCCTTTCAGGACCATGGGTTGTTTCAGTCACATTTAATGTCCATTAAAAATTATGGGACAAATATTTTCCTTGGTCCTCAAAGGGTAAAAGGCATGTTGCAGTGTTGTTGTCTGCCAGCAAGACTTCCCAGGGTTCAGGCCAGTCTATCAAACAGCCAGTAGTGGCTACTAAAATACTAAAATCCTGGTGTTGTTTGGGTTTGAGGGCAGTACCAGCCTCCTTTTATTCAGACATTTGCAATTGTGCATCACTGGGATTCGAACCCAACACTTCGGCACCATGCATTCAGCATTGATGTTGTCTTTCTTTTCATTTAGTTAATTGTGAAAGCTGTTTAGTCTATCCAAGACTTTAACTAAACTCCTGTTCACAGACTTGGTGGGCATTCCTGACTTCTTGGCTGGTGCAATGGAGAACTGGGGACTCATAACTTTTAGGGAGACAACACTGCTCGTGGGAAACCACTCCTCTCCCATCGATAAACAAGTGGTAACCTCTGTCATCGCCCATGAACTCGCACACCAGGTACACAAACTAGTTGTGTATACAGTAGATAATCTACATATTGCTACTGTGGTGTATTATGGTACTGCTATGGATTAATGCTACCATGGACTGTGGTGGTCTAGTGGTTCAGGGTTCAAATCCCACCTCTGCCAAGCTGCCACAGTTTGACCCTTGAGCAAGGGCCTCAACCCACCATTGTTTGAATTGTAAGACTGTATAAGTTGTAAGTTGCTCTGAATAAGGGCGTCTGCTAAATGCTGTAAATGTAAATGTGTGAGGGACAGGGGAAGTGGTGGAGGGACTGAGCATTCGTTGAGCAGCACATCACATCAAGTATGAATGTGTTGTCTCTTGTTTATTTCAATGTATTTTGTTTACAGTGGTTTGGAAACCTGGTCACTATGCGCTGGTGGAGTGATCTTTGGCTGAATGAAGGATTTGCGACCTACATGCAGTACATGTCTGTTCAAGAAGTCTTCCCTGAACTTGATATAGTACGTTTTTGCAGTTAACCGTTTCAGAATTCATTTTTAAAAGCTGATGGCTAGAGAGAGGTCTGATGGATGGACAGAGGAAAAGGATCGGAAAGATCAAATATCGAGTGTTTGGTGCCACAGTAGATATTAATGACCTTAAATCTAGCACTTGGTTTTCTGCGAACCACAAAATGGGTGCATACCACATTGTATGAGTAAATACAAACGTTTCCTCCTGTATTTATGTTTTCATTTAAATGCTGCTTTATTATGGTTAGGGTTAGACATTTAGCCACCCATCTCTTGTAAAACCCTCTGGTGAGCGCTTTTGCACTTTTTCAAAAAGTATATTTTTAAAGTGCAAAATATACTGCTCACAAAAATTAGGGGATACTTCAAAATGAAATCTCGTAATTTTTGTGAGCAGTGTTAATAGATGAAACATGAAAATGTAAATAAAATTGTGACTTTAAATTGCTGTGTTTTCTTTTCTTTAGGACAAGGAATTCCTAAGTGTGCGGTTTAGTGTCATGGCCAAAGACTCCCTAAATTCCACCCACCCTGTGTCTACTACAGTCACAGATCCAGAGGAAGTGGAAGAGATGTTCGACTCTGTATCCTATGAGAAGGTACAGGTTAATTTTCCCAGATTCACTTGTTGATTCTGAGCAGTGTTCATTTTGACAGCAGATTTTAATTTAGTTTTAGTCATAATTTAGTTATCTGAATTGTTTTTAGTTTTAGTCGACTAATCATAATTATCTTATCTTCAGTTCCCTTGAATTATTAACGTCATTGTACACACTTAAACGAAATGAAAAATCTATTAACCAATTATGGAATATTATTAATGTTTGAAATACCAGTTTCTTTTAACAAACTTATTTATTCACCTGACCTTGCATATTGAGCAGAACAATAATATATTGATTATTAGTAGGTTTGCTTTGCCTGAGAAATAAATGCATTGTTTATAACAAATTGCATAATACATTCTTTAACTGAGTACAGTAAAAGCAGCAGTGCCATTAGTGCAAAAATAAACACCAAACATATAATAAAAGAGTATTTATAACAAAATTTAGTATTCACAGGTTAATTATTTTATGACCTCAAAAGAGAAATGTGCCCATACATCAGCTCTTCTTTATCTCCCTGCTGACATTATCTAGATAACTTAAGTTGAATCAGGAATAACGACAGATCATTAAGCTAGTATGGTCTTCCCGGGTTTAGATCAAATTTGTGCGTTTGACTGGATAGATACCCGGCTTAGCCTCTCCATATATGTCGAAGTAGTTATGATTGGATGTTTTCCTAACTTGTCCCTCCTTTTTACAAAGCTAATTCAGTTCTGATTGGACATCACCTATGCTGAACATTTTAGTCTCGTTTTTATTTGTTGACGAAAGTGTCATTTAATTTCATCATAGTTTAAATCGTTGTAAGATCGCCAACGAAATTAACACTTTATTTTTATATTTCACTAAAATTTTTATGTAATGACGTAATGTATTTTACTTCTATTACTTGACTCCTAGGTAGAGCGACAGACACGGTCGAAAGTGGTTCTGCTGTGGAGGAGATTGTCCCATAAAGGGAAGTGACTCTGGTAGTGTAGAGGTGGTTCTGGTTCAAAATATCACGTGCAACAAACGGCAATGGTATGTTAGCGACGCAACAAATCTAAACTGTTTCATTACCCGAGTTCCACCACTAACTGAGTACGATTAAAGTAAACGCCAAATACAGTCGATTCCGGTTAATGGGACCAGCCGCTTATTTGAACCAAATCCTAAAGTACCGAATCAAACCCTATTATATACGTGTAATGTTATTCGCTTATTTGGACCGAAATTCCACTTAATCGGACCAAAGAATGTGAGAGCGAATAAGAAATATGTAATGTATCCGGTTACCAAAAAAAACTCTTCATCTCTGGCATCACTACAACACTCCTGAGTTTCTCCCCAGCCCTCTACTGCCACCTACAGGTCTTTGCCTAACATTTCGTTTACTACAAAAAAGCCACAAGTCGCCACTGCAAAAGCGTGTCAGATCGCACTGGATAAGTTCTTTAAACTGGAATTGAGTAAGAACTTGTTCTTTATAGTAATATGCGTCGTATGCTGAGTACCTATACATTGTGTTGTAGATCGTTTTGAAAAACTTGTTTGCTAATTTATTTTTTAATGAACAAAGTTCGAAAGTAACAGTAGTTCTTGTTTGTACGTTCACTATACTTGTAAATCACACAACAAAGGTTTAATAAACATTTAATATGTTACATAGCAGGTCCAACAAGGGACGTAACATAGGGCATGTTTGTTTAATCGGACCAGCTGGTTATTAGGACCAAAACCGATGTGGTCCCATTAACCAAAATCGAATTTATATTATTATCGCAAAAGTTCTCTAAAATATTGCGATATTATTTAAGGGCCATATTGGCCACCCCTAGTGTGCAGATGCATTGTTTATGTATGAACATCTAGAAAAACTATAAGAGTTTATTTATACAAAAGTTTATGATGCTCGTTGTAGCAAACAGTCTTTAAAGAGTCTTTAAAATGTGTGGATTTTTTTTATCCAGGGCTAAACAGACAATTATATGTACAAAGGTTATATGTGTAATATATGTGTAAGGTTATATATGTCATGTGTAACACGACCAACTAACCTCGATGGTTATTCCATTGAACGGATTCTGTAGGGTTTTATGTGGAAGGTATTTGATTGTTTTCACCGCATGCTTATCATCTCAGGGTGAACATGTTCTGATACAGATCTTCAGAGAAGCAGTTGAACGTTTGTACACTGCTCAAAAAAAAATCAAGGGAACACTTAAACAACACAATGAGCACACAATTATTTTCTTGAGCAGTATATATTTCATGAAGTCTTTTACCTGGGTAGTGATGATGCACTGGTGAGAGTTCTGTCTCTTTTGCCACAGTCTCTCTAACTACTCTGGACAAACAGACTGGGGCTGACATTCAAGTACCAAATCTCACAAAGGACATTATTTGGAGACATGATTACCATTTTCATTACAGCAATTAGTTGTGCTAAGGATTTGCTAACACTTTACCTTCAACATTAAATATGTATTAGAGATAATTATTATTATTATTATTATTGTTCAGCCCTCACAGGACTAAGCAAATGACCGATACCAAAAGATACAGAAGCATTACATTACTTAGGCTTCTTGTTGAAGTTACTATGAAGCAATAAAGGCGGATTTGATACCCACAATAACAGTCATTTATTAAATTTACATTAATTATGTACGAAATGATATTATTCTATTAAAAGTTAATATTGCAGATATAATTAACAGTGGAACATCAATGCCAATATTGCTTGTTTTTCCCTTTCTAACGAGTGTCTCTGAAGGAATGTTTCTCTTCTCTCTGAGCTCATTTTCACACAGTACTGGCCTCCCTTGTCTTTCATAATGGAGTCAAATGTGCATTGTTCAATTTATCACTCTCGCTTTGTCTGCCCTCAAAAAGATTAGCCCATTCCTGAATACTCTAGTTGGCATCTTGGAAATCGCATGTGAACAGTATTAGGTAAGCAATGTCAACATGCATACTAGGGCGGGCTCGATACCATTTTTTTAATGCCCCATACCGATATCGATACTGCAAACTTAAATATCTGCAGATACCGATATCAGAACTATAGTAGTAAATTGTAGTATTGTATATTGTAGTAAAGCACATACATAATAGGATTAAACTGTTTTTTTTTTGCCCCATCCGATCTCCGATCCAGTGATTTTGCCACATTGGGACAATACCGATACAGAATATCGGATTGGTACAGCTCTAATGCTTTGATACCAAATTGACTTCGATAGCTTAGATAGATTAGAGGGAAAAAATCAGTGCAGTGATTAGAGGTAGATCATAATATTTGTCTTTTATCTTATTTATATTTTTATTAAATAAGCCTTTTGCGCCAAGAAATACACAACTGGAGAACGTCCTATGAAAGTGTGGTAATAAACGGAGGTAAGAGGTACAGGTTATGTCTATACTTTGAACTGATATGGAAATGAGGCATCAAAAGTTGCATATCATCACAAGAACTGCTGTTATAACCAAATTTTCGAAATGTACGTTGTTCTAGAAAATGTATAACAAGTACTAAGATTATGGGGGAGCTTTTATCTTTGATTCCTATCTACTGTCATTTAACAGAGTGAGTCTGTCTGTTATCTCTATCTTTGGATTTCATTTCATATAATGTGCATTATCTGTTCATCGTTGTACCTATATATGCAATTGGCTCACATCATTTTTTACTAGTTTAACACTAAAAGATTTAATAAACACCTGTTATTTGGTATTTAATGTAGCTAGTGTTTAATGCCTTCTAACACTAGTCTTTCAGCATGTTCTGAAATCTCCCTCAAGACACGGAAAATGGCAAAACAAAAAATGACTGCGTTCTGAATGCTCAACAAAGCTTTGGTTCATTTCAAAGAGCATTAAATGTCATTCCTTATGTACACCATCCCGATATGGAGTAGACAATTGGCAGCAAAGGAAAGGGTCTTACTGAATGGCATACTGATACAGACAAAAAAAGCAAAGCATGATGACGACTGCTGAACTTTTGCAACATGCATCAGACAGTGAAGTGTGGACTGTGGTAGTAAAGATGTTTGGTAAGTACAACAATAACTTATGTTCTAAAATTATAATTCATTTCCTCAACTTGAGAATTTAGTTTATAGTTTTCATTCATTGTGTTCTAGTATTATGCTCCTGGTATGATGTCATCCCTTTTGGGAATGTTTTTTGGGGTTATGTGTGTTACTTTAATAACCAGTGACTACACAAATAATGCGTTAAAACTCAGTAGGTTATTACAAACTTTGGAATCACTTTTCAGCTTCCTCAAAACTTGCCTCATGCCTGAACATGGGGATAAACTTACAACTACTTATACAGCCGATTCCGGTTAATGGGACCACATCTGTTCTAATAACCGGCTGGTCCGATTAAACGAACATGGCCATTAAATGTTTATTAAATCTTATTGTGTGATATACACGTATAGCGAACGTACAAACAAGAACTACTGTTGCTTACGAACTTATGAAAAATAAATTTGCAAACAAAGTTTTTCGAAAGATCTACAACACAATGTATAGGTACTCAGCACGTGAAGCATAATACTATAAAAACAAGTTCTTATTAAATTTCAGTCAACGTTTGAAGAACTTATACAGTGTGATCTGACGTGCTTTAGCTGTAGCTCAGAGGCGACTTGTGGCTTCTTTTTTTATAGTAAATGGAAATGTTAGGCAAAGACCTGTAGGTGGCAGTAGAGGGCTGGGG
>JAVSBV010168272.1:0-14033 GCA_033117975.1 Parotocinclus spilosoma | reverse complement strand
GGGATGTTCAGGAGAAGTGTGCTTGTTCATAGCTAAGAGATATCTCAAACCGTGCACCCGGTGCCCCCGATTTTCTGTCACAAAAATCCCGTAGACAATGAATAGGGCTGTTTTTAAACTGCTGTAGCTCTGTCAATTTTTAAGCTATAAACACGAAAATTGGACCAGTTGGACCCGGCTATGTTGTCAATGGGCAAGTTAATTTTCAAAGTGATTGGAAGCTCCGTTTACCTTTTATCACTCTTTAAACAAATTCCCCATTCATTTTGAATGGCCCCACTGTAGTGATGTCAAAACTCGGTTCTCTGTTAGTGCTCCACTCTAGTATCTGAGACATGCATTCAGTCATCACTTGCATTCAGTTTTTCGGCCAATTCCAATGGCTTTCCAGTGATCCTGTTTGTGTTCTGTCTTAAAATGATAAATTACGGCATATAGAAATATTGTTCAACTTTTCATAGCAGAAAATGCTGTCTTGTGGCTGGTTCGTTGCTCTTGCTCTTTCTATCTTCAGTTTTAACCTCTTTGCATTTGTTAGTTTAGTCAAATTCCGAATATTAAGTAATGCTGTGTTTAATGCCATGTTTTAAGCTTTGTACACGCATGAACTGAATTCTGAATTAAAGTTAGCAAAAGCACTGTGCTGACTGTGTGCGGCAGTATTTGTGCCACTGTCTCCATCTTGTGCTGCGCAATTCTAAAAGTGACCTGCACACAATCGGTTGTGTGAGACTGATGGGCTGGTCACTGGTCACTGATTAATCAATTGACGCATTCCTAGAAAATACCCATTGTAACATAAAAATACTGTGACTATGGTAATGTTTGGTGAATGGCCTGTTTCACTGAACATAAAAAGTAATTATAGTACATATACAGTGGGACCCAAAAGTATTTAGTCAGTCACTGATTGTGCAAGTTCTCCTACTTAGAAATGATTATGATTTTCCTACCTCTTAGGACATTTAATTAATTTATTTGTAAATGATGGTAGAAAATTAGTATTTGGTCACCCACAAGCAAGCAAGATTTCTGGCTCTCACAGACCTGTAACTAATTCTTTAAGAATCTCTCCTGATCACCACTTGTTACCTGTAGTAATGGCACTGATGGTGTTTGACCTCGTTATCTGTATAAAAGACACATGTTTACAGCCTCAAACAGTCAGACTCCAAACTTAACCATGGCCAAGACCAAAGAGCTGTCGAAGGACACCAGGAAGAAATTGTAGACAAATTGTGCACCAGGCTGTGAAGAGTGAATCTACAATGGGCAAGCAGGTTGGTGTGAATAAATCAACTGTGGGAGCAATAAAAAAAAAGAAAAAGAAGGCAAACAAGACCATTGATAATGTCCTTAGATTTGGAGATCTCATCCCGTGGGGTCAAAATGATCATGAGAACAAGGAGCAAAAATCCCAGAATTACGCGGAGGGAACTTATGAATGATCTGCAGATAGCTGGGACCAAACTACCAAAGGCTACCATCAGTAATACACTGCAAGAGGGAATTAAATCCTGAAGTGCCAGACGTGTCCCCCTGCTTAAGCTAGTGCATGCCCAGGCCCCGCTAACCAGAGAGCATATGGATGATCCAGAAGAGGATTGTAAGAATATCATGTGGTCAGATGAAACCAAAATAGAATTTTTGGATAAAAACTTGTGACGTTTGGGGGAGGAAAAATGCTGTTGTACACCATACCAACTGTGAAGCATGGAGGTGGAAACATTGTTTTGGGGCTGTTTTTCTGCGAAGGGGACAGGATGGCTGATCCATGTAAAGGGAAAAATGAGCAAGGTAATGTATCGTGAGATTTTAAGCCAAAACCTTTTTCCATCAGCCTTGTTCATGCAGCTTGGTTCTCACGTGGGTTGAATAACAGTTTAAAATAATAAATACCTAATATAAATATTTCAGATAACAAGAGTTATATATCAAGACTGATTCAATTGTCTATCTTTATTGAGTTCAAATCTAAAGTTACATACTATTCTGCCTTTTTCTCCCCCATTGCATTTCAACTAACAAGAAATCTAATACCAATCTATATACAACCAATCTGAGTTTAATTGCCAGACTATTTTGTATAAATAGCATCAGTTTATGGCAGACAAATATACGTTTGTGTCAGATTTAAATTTATCTAGGTGGCATAGTTTTAGATGGAATATTAAAAAGCAGTATTTCGGAATGGATTTGATCTCATTTGTCACTACTTGTTCTGGAATTTAAATTTGATCCTGTAGATAATGCTATAATGACGAGACCTTTTTCAGCCATGCGCACAGGTTATACTGTATGTCTGGACACTTTATAATCCAGAGGTTTAGAATCCAGAGGGGTCATTTTATTTTAGTTGTTACTTAGATTAGGAAAACCAACAGCACACAGATCAGGAACAGAATATATAGTTTGCGCCGGCGCATTGGCGAATTCACTGTTCTCCTGTGAAGACAGCAAAGCCAATTTACCCTGCGGCAGCACTACCTTGAATGTTGTACACTTCCTAGATTTTATGCTTTGCTTCCCTTATTGCTGCTGACCTTTCAAAGCACAATCAATAAGTTAAGCCTATGTATGTGGCATGGCAAGAAGTGGCTTACTTTGTAAATGGATGCAGTTGTGCAGACATGTTACACAAACTTGTATAAAAGTATATTACCAATTCATCATTATACTGAAAACATTAAAGTATGCAGGACTAATTGGTTAATTGCAGTTAATAGTGTAGGTTAATATTGTTTTCTGTAAAGCTTCAGCAAGTTCTGATGTGGTTGAGAACTGAAGCACCACTGTATATAAGGAAAACATTTGACCTGTAGTTTTAAAAACTAGATACACATGAATGTTGAATGTAACCTATTATTTCATGTTGTATTACAACATACACATGATTAAAGTGGGTAATATGAAGACAGCTCTTTGACATATTACACTATAGTGACAAGCGGCCAAGGCTCAGGGATTAATAAAGCTGCTATGTTGAATTGCAGGTATGAACATACATAAATTGTAATGTATCATGCTTTAGTTTTTCATCTATGCTACTGTATTCTTATTGAAACTAAGTTCAAATGGGTCCTAAAATGGTTGTATTGACTGTGATCTGAAAGGTAATCCTGTCCTAAATCCTCAGAACGTAGGTTCCAGTTAACATTAGAAGCGATATAAGTGCCCTAAATTCACATCAATCACTCACTAAATAACAAACAATTTGTCAACACTTCATTATAAAATAGGCTTTGTGCCATTCATTTTGGCCAAGTGTAGATTAATAATAGTATAAACATTAACTTACTTATCAAAGACTGCTTTCATAGAGTATAGATTGCTCTACCAGACACTCATTAAACTCGTCAAAACCGTCTCTAGTCTAGACGAGATATCAAGCAAGTGAGAAAACCTCCAACCTCTGCCTGACTGGCTGTTGAAGTGACTGCATTATAGGCATTATAGCCTGCAATATCCATAGTTCAGAGTTAAAGGGACATATTATTGTGTTCTATTACAATGTATTATTATTGTTTAGACCCCTAGTTGTTGAAATGAACGGGCATTGATCGTGTGGTCGATAAACATTGCATTTCCTTTGTGTTTGAATGGTGTTCTTGACACCAGTCACCATCCACAATACAATGCATATTCAAGAAATAAGCATTATTATGTGATTGTTTTAAATAGATAGTGCTGCATCTTGTGATCTGTAACAGATGACTGCTAACAAAGCCTTGGTTGTGTTTGCAGTATTTGCATTTCTTTCAAATCACAGGTTACTGAGTCATTTCTTCAGAAATAACTTGAGCTTCGAGCATCAGGCATGTGACATCAGTCATGCTGCTGTACTGTCACAGCGCATCTCTTCAGTTGATGAGCAGCCTCGGGCTAATTGTGCAGGTACTAAAAGCAATGCTGAAAAAGCATTCTTTACCTGCTGTTACTTGGTCCAAATGTATTTTGTATGGTCATCTGTATAAATAAGTGCATACATATTTTCAAGCATCTCTGTTCAAAAGCCATGGGCACTGTAGAGTTTTATTGGTGAGCATTGTGCTTTCTATTCAATGAGTTTGAGAGTACTGTGAAAAAGTGTTAGGAATTCGAGATATTTCATTTTATATTCTTTATTTAATTTTAGTGCTCACTACACATAGCCCATCTAGTTTTTTTACTCCCGTTTACAGACAGGAGTTTTGTAATTTTCAGGATTTAAACTGGACCACTCTAGATCAGGTACTACTTGGACGGTGGATTATTCTGATGTGGTGGTTGTAGTGTGTTGTGCTGGTTTGAGTGGACCAGACACCTATGTGCTGCTGTAACTTCAGTGTCACTGGAGGCCTGAAAATAGTCCACCAGATAGAAAAGGTCAGCCGCCAGCATCCTGTAGTCAGTCCTTTAAGCACTGATGAAGGATTAGTGGTAACAACAGGTGATCTTCCCAACACCAGATTAGCTATTGTCTCAGACTTTACATTTGCAAGGTGAAGCAGTAGGGTAATTTGTCTAATGGAGTGCACAGTGAGTGAACACAGTGATTAAAATCTCCAGCAACACCGCTGTGTCTGACCCAATCATATCAGCAAAACCCACACTAACAAACCACCACCACATGAGTGTCACTGCAGTGCTAGGAATAATTTACTACCCATATTGTACCTGCTCTGTGGTGGTCCTGACTAGTAGAGAATAGAGTAATGGCAGACTAACAAAGTATTTATACAAACAACTGGATTTCAGTCTAATTATAGTAACTAATTATTCAGTGGTATTTGGCATTGCTGAATAAGCAATCACATTTGTACAAGTGTGAACCCTTTATACAAATTTTTTATGTTTTTGTCATTTAGTTGAAGCACATGCACAGATAACACTTGGGTGCTTTTGATCTACTCGTCAGAAGGCTGTTTAACTTTTTTAAATTGCAGCCATTGGTCACCGGTTATAAAATATTTTAGCATTGTGACACAAGATGCTCTTTGGAATACTGTGCAATCATTGTTGGATAACAGAACATTAAGTTATGAAGTCCATGACGACTCAGGTGCATGCGGTAATTAAGCAAAAGAGGGACATACAAAATACTAGTAAAAACGTTTTCTATTGTGTATATATATATATATATTCAAGTTCTTAATACAATTTTGAGGATTTGTAATTAAAGACAATAGTAGATTCTAGAAAAGAGCTAACTTAAAGTGGGCACAGGCTTTTGGTTCCCACTGTAAGTACAAAAATAGGATTAAAAGTAAAAAGCTTGTGTTGCCTGTTTTATTTTTATTGTTTTTAATGCAGGTTAATTGCAGTAAGTGGAAATGTATGCTGAAAATTGTGAACTGTGATTTGTTTTATCTGCTGGTATTTTGGCAGGGCTATTCAGAAATAATGTGCCATGTTGTTATTTTTGATAAAATAATGGATCAATTACTATTTTCTAAGTAATTTATCTCTCTATATGCATTGTGGTCATTAGGCCTTCTTCGTAGTCTTTGTGCATCTTAATGACAAATACTCTACAGAGTAGCATCTTTTTTGGAAGTGTGAATGCTAGGGATTCTGCACTGGTTTATCTCCATCTTTTTGTTCTATTCTGTTCACTGAGAAGAAGTGAGTCCCCAGATGGGATGTCAGTTTTCATCTCTCTGAGGAATTGACCATATGGCAGCCTTCAGAGGCCCTGTGTGTGATGAACATATGTAAATATTGTGCTCATGAAACTTTTATTTGTCCAGCATACTTTCTATGGCTATATAACAATCACTGGTCAAAGTCTGGCTGGAAATTTACTGATCACAAAAATTAGAGGGGGGCTTAAAAATGAAATATCCCATAACGAAAGATTCCATATTTTTTGTGAGTAGTGTAGAATAATGGCTGGGGATGCTGGATATGCTTGCTAGGTGTGCTCTATCTGTTTTTTTAAGATTCAACTCTAAGGTGCAGCCTTTGTCTTCCTGAAACACCCCCAGCTCAGCTGGCTTGCTGATGGGACTCATAGACACATTAGTGCCCCCTCACCCCAATATTCATTCTTTCAACCTTTGTTACTCTGATGACACTTAAACGTACATGCTTCACAGAGCCTTTTCACACCTGGATGAATCCATAACCACAGGATTATTTTATATGATTTCTCAAGTGCCTTCAGCACCATTAGGTCCGTCCTGCTGGGAAGCAAGTTCCAGGTTGATCCAGGCAATCTAGGTTGAGACCCAACTGTCTCCTGGATTATGGACTTTATCAGCAGGTCACAATTTGATTGAAAAGGAAAATACATACACATGGATAGCTTCTAATGGCAGAATATTTATAATAAAGTTATATATAAATTATAATAAAGATTTACAATGTGATAATCATTCTAACAATTATAAAGTTGTGGTCATGGAACTATGGTTAAATGGTAAATACAGTGCATACCATACAGTATAGATCTTGTTTTAGAGACCTAAAGTCAAAGAGACCTGTTACTGAATCTATAATTTGACCCTTTCTGGATCTGTCATTGGCACTAATAGAAAATGACCTCGAATGAGGAGGGTGATGGTGCAAGTTGGCATAGGCACTGCACAGTTCCAGAATTCCCCTGCTCCTGGCTTGAACGCTGTCTGTAAGAAGTTTGTGTCCTTTCCATGTCTGTATGAGTTTACTCCAGGTACTCTGATTTTCTTCCACATTTAAAAAAAATATGCTTCAGGTTAGCTGGTCTCAAACTGCCCCAGTGAGAATGTATTTCACTAGTCTCGTTATAAATTTGCTTCTGTCATAGACACCCATTCTTGCTCATGTGATGTTAAATAAATAAAAAAAAAAAATAATAATAATGTTGATAGTAATAGAGAGGTACAAAAATGATGGTAAAATATATAGACATTGTAAATTGATGCCTTTCTGAATAGTCATTGATTAATTAATGTATTTATTATGTATTGTTCTCTTGACACATTTGCTATATAGGAAGAACTGGAAAATAAATGCACTGGATTTCAAGTTTTCAAGTGAAATAAATTTCGATCATTCCACTGTTATTTAAAAATCAATAATTGGATTACCTGTTAAAACCCCCTGTGCAATATCCATGCTCTAAAATGTCCTAAATGTTTTTTAAATGAACATGTTCAGGTGTAGGCTAGCACCATAGAACGTGGAGATAACAGCATGGAGTAGGGTAGAGTAATTGATTGGACATGCTCTTTCAGATGTCGAACAGGGTTGACCATATGTTCTGTTTAATGGCTATATACGGAGGGGAAACTTGACAGATTGACAACCAAAAGTGCCAAGTCTAGTCAAGTCAGTACGATCTAAGTAACAAATACAATCAGTTTACTTTTAATAAAACTATAAGACTACATTGAATTGTATGTTTGAATTTATTATTTGAGCAGCATTAGGTTTAGAGAATTATCAGCGTTCTAAGAGAACAAACCCAGATGAAAGCTTTGATATTTTTATTTTACGAAATAGCTATTAGTGCTGGTTTACAGTCTAATTCCATTTAGCTCTTTAAGTAGATCCGAGCTAGGAGTTAATGTTGTTGCTCACACTGCTCACAAAATTAGGGTATATTTCAAAATAAATATAAAGCGATTGTTGTAATTTCATTAAACAGGATTGTTAGAAAAGCAAATGAAAAATCAAAGATAGTTGTTTGATTCCGCAAATGAGATGCAAACTCAATTAGTGATTGGGTAGCAAATAACATATTCATGGGGTGAACAGAAGCATGTCAAACTGGACGCCACACATTGACTGTTCAGTAGAGTGTATGGCTGTATCACCCAAGGCTGCCAAAACACACTGACAGTGATGGGCCTGGACAGGATCAGATTGCCCAGCAGTTCTTGTAAGATCCTCTTCATGTTCATTTTGTTCATTTTTTCATTTATCCCCTAATTTTTGTGAGCAGTGTATTTCATTGTGGGCTAGATTTGAACTTTAACAGAAGTCCATATATGCATTTGCATTTATCTGGCTGTCTTTTATGTGCAAGTTTACATTAACTTAAAAGTTAGCTTGAGGCCTTGTCTATCATGTTAGCTTCAACTAACATGCTATGTAATACATTTAGATTAAGCTTGTAATGTACCACTACCATATCAGAAATCCATTCAGAATTATTGAAGGTTCTTTCTATATATTTGGTTCTCCATGTATAAAATAAAATTTTTTATGTAAACAGTTCTGAGACACAGAAGACTTTATCAGGGTAAAGTAGGGTAACCATACGTCCTCTATTACCTGGACATTTCCTCTTTTTAAGATTTAAAAAATGTCCAGGTGGAATTTCACAAACATCCAGGATTTGTTTTAATGGAACTTACATCAAATTTCTTGAACCGTTTTAGTGCCGTTACCCTATTCAGTTCGCTTGGTTGAGAAGGGGTAGTGGTGAAGTAGCCTAAAATTTCCGGATTTCACGGTCTGACTGTAGCGCTGATATTATTGAACGATGGCCTTCTCTGTTTACGTTTAATTGGTCAGTCTGCTGCTCAGTAGTCCTTGTTCACGACAGACAAAGCATCTCAAGCAACGTAAATGTCAGTTCTCGGATAAATTAAAAAAGGAAATTTCCATGTTTTAATCTAGGTCGCAATCCATATAAAGCTGAGTGCCTGACGTGTAAAGTATAAAATAGCCTTTAAGTGCAGTGTTTTTTCTGCATGTTAGCGTTGTTAATGACCAGTAAAGCTCTTTATCAGCCATATGCCTAGTATGTTAGGGTTCCTACCTTCCCCCGGTGCGTTCGGCCGTCCTCGCCGGTCGCCATTACAGTACCATCGGTGGGGCGGCCTTATATCCACTATCTTAATTATGTCCTGATCCCAAACAGCTGCTTCATGTCCTATAAAGTCGTGGTTTTAGCGCTGTTCGGGGCCAGGTCATCATCATTCCAATGGTATTCCATCACCATTCAGTTCGCGCGTCTGACCACCGGCGCCCTTGCGCCGTTCCGCGTTCCCTAGAGATAGGGGTTAAGTGCTCTTGCGCTCTCCTGACTCTTCTGCTGTCACGAGATATGCCCCGGCTAGAGTAGCTACCCGGCAACATGCACTCTATAAGACGTGCCCCGGTTTAGCTTTCATATAATTGCATGCAAATTCGAGTTCACGCTCGCTCCCTGGCGTTTGGACTACCTCTGTGCCTAGCCATTTAAGAGACGTTTCAAAACCGTGCTTTCTGCACGTCTGCCCTGACTGGCGCTTTGGCGCCCTCTCGCGACCAGTTCGCGCGTTGCTCCCATTCGGGACGCAACCTCGGCACGCCCCTTTATCCTTTCGGTTTTATTGTGTTAGGAGCCTTACCCTCTGCTCTTCATCCCTTTTCAGTTGTTCTATATTATTTCCCCATTATTATTATACGTCGTGGGATATGTTTATCCTGCATACTTGGGACCTAATAAAAAACTACCACATCTCGTAACATAGTGTACAACTTTTTTGAACGTCTTTCAAATTGTGCCCCCCCAACCCATTGGAATAAGAGCAAAATTCTGTCTGCTCCTTCATCCATTTATCCATCCTTTGACTAAGAAAATATGCACTGTGATTACAAACAATGGCGTGTCCTTCAAGCCCAAGAGTAAAAATGCTAAATTTGGCACTCAGTACTGGAGGGACTATTATATTGGTAGCAGATAATTATGTCCTCAGTGTCTGGAGTATGCGAATGCACCTTGTATGTGTATTAACTTGCTATTTTCAAACCATCAGATTTATCCTCAAAGGACCGACACAACACATTATATGATATTCCTTCAAGAGTTGCTTGCAATAAAATATAAACTGCTCGCATAAATTTGGGGATACTTCAAAATGAAATATTCCGTTATGATATATCCCCTCATGCTTGTGAGCAGTGTGTTTGTAGAAAGATTTTCTTACTGGACTATTTTTTTTGTAATGTCAAGGTCAGCAGTTCTCATTCATTGACTTAAATGCTGTGATATACATGCATATATGCATTCAACAAATCTTCAAACCCTTTAGCTTTTTTCACAAGGTTTTGCACTTTATGCAAGGTCTCACAGCTAACAATGTAAATCAGAGCAAAGTAAACAAGGAGGAAAATGCTGTCTATAGAAGCTCAGAAACAGGATTGTGTGGAGGAATATCTGGAGGAGGCTAGGCTGAAAGTTCTTAAGAGCAGTGGCCTCACATTCTTAAATGTAAGAAGTTTGGAGCAGCCTGGACTCTTTAGAGTTGACCAAGTAGTTGGGGTAGAGAGGCTTTGGTAGGAGAGGTGACAGATAAGCTAATGACCACTCTGATTGAGATCCAAAGTTAGTGTGCAAATGGGAGAAACTTCCAGAAGGTCAATCCTCACTGCAGCACTCCACCAATCGTGACTCTATGGCAGAGCATTAGACGGAAACCTCTTCTCAATTAAAGACAGGTGAAAGCCTACCTGGTGCATTTAGGTGCTTTTTGGCAAACTCTGGGTGGGCTTTATTTTCTGACATTTCTTTTACCTGCACACAGAATCTTTAACGCTCAGCCAGAATGACCTTTGGGTTCTTAGTCTCCTCTCTTATCAAGGCCCTTCTCCACCAATTACTCAGTTTGGTGCAGCAGTCAGCTCTAGGAAGAGTCCTACTGTGCTCTTGGGAGCTTTTTGGGAGCATATAATCTTAAAGACTTCTGTGCGGCTTGATTTTTACTCTGGTATACATTGATATCTGTGAGACCTTATATAGACAGATGTGTCTTTTCAAATCATGTCCAATCAGCTGATCTAAATGTTTTCTGTTTTCACTTTCTATGCAGATTGATGGTTCTTTTTTTTTCTTTTTTTTTTTTTTGGCACAATGCCTTAACACAAAATGTGGAAATAGCAATGTGGCCTGAAGACTTTTTGAATGCACTGTGGTAAGACCAGATGGATGTCAAGTTAGTTAATAAAATGCATTTGTGTTGCCTTCGGACATTTTGTTGACTGTTGACTGTATTTTAACGTGTACAGAAGTCATTTATTCACTCATTGTTTTCATAGCTGTGCACTATAAAACATCTCAGATCTTGGTTCCAAATAACATTATTCTAGATTATCAGAAGATGATTTTTTTTTTCCAGAAATAATTAAAACAGGAAGAATAAATCAAAAAGGTTTTTCTGCATGCGTGGTTTGATCTCGAATATTACCATTGCCTTTGTAACAAAATAATAAAAAGATGCAACTTTGTTGCTGATGCTTTTGAAGACTATACCATTACTATGCACTGAGAAAAGTGGTTTCCCAGTTTGTACAAATGCATTTATATTTGCATTACCTTAGGAATGGTGTGGGTGAACATGTGGGTTTAAAATACATTTTCATGAAATGTATGAAAATTACAAATATGCTTTTAATTCACTAAGCATAGCCGTTAAGAATGTTTATTCTGAGGTAGTCTGGAATGTAAGTGTAAAGGTAAAAACCAAGGACAGATCTTTTTTATGCACTTTAGTACTCATTGGTCCTTTTCAGCAAGCGTGTGTGCCTTACAGCTTCATGGTTGACCTGTTGTTGCTTGTATACGTTCCACTACACAAAAGCAGCACTTACATTTCACAGAGAGAGTTGTAGCAGAGCAGAAATATGAAGACCTGGAATCTTTTAACATTTCCATATTGAAAGTCACTTCTGAACGTTACGACCCATTGTACTGCTGGTGTTTAAGGATGCTGCATTGCAGCACGATTGATTTTATGCACCCGTTGCCAGTGGATGTGGCTGACATAGCCAACCCCACTAATTGGAAAAGGTGACCATATACTTTTACCTATAATGTAAAGATAAAATATTTATCACAACAGGTTACAATTGAATTGTTAAGAGTTTGTGATTTGAGAATTTAAAGATGAAACCTGTTTAAAAATGTGCAGGAGAGTAGGGACTGATTTTGCATTAGCTGTTAATGAGAATGACCATGGTTCATTGGCCTCTGTGTTCTTGTGTGGGTTATCTGACACCAGCTAAATGTCAGCACTCAAGTGCATGTCTGTCAGGCAGCACTGGTAAATCAGTTGTTAAATCAGTTTCTGTAGCACACAAGTAGCATAGTGCAATGGCTGAAAAGAAACAACCCCCATAAACAGAATGTTCGCGTGTACAGCTGTCATAAATAAAGTTTCTAAATGTATTGGCAGCTGTTGGATCCAGGTCTGTCACTGATACAAATGCTCTGCTTCATCCTCTGAGACATTTCATCCATCAGCTACTGAACCCCAGCGCACCTGCTTTTGTACGTACGACGGGATTCTGTGCAGATTCATGGACGGATATTTTCAGCCGCCTTGGGCACTAGTGACACATTTCAATGTGGACAGGCTTCTTCTCACCTGAAAAGTGAGGTAACCGATCACACTATATCAAAAACATGTGGGCATGAGTGAGGTTTCACCATGTTGGCCAATTATATATCAATCCTTCCCACATGCTGTGCCATGACATGAGTATTGCACACAGCTTTCACCAGCCTGATCTAATAGTCCTTTACCAGGCTGACAGGTCACCAAATATAATCTCATGTATTTTTACCAGAATAGTTTAACATAAAACATTGCCCACATAATGGTATTTTTTTAGCAAAAAATATCTGTGCATGAGAAATGGATGTGGTAAAGATTTGTACTTTATGTAGCTGTAGGTCTGCCTGTGGGATTTTGGTATTTCAGCAACTAATGCCTATAAAAGTTATACTTGTGTTAAGGTGTGCATGTAATATATGGAGAAAGAGGAAAGAAAGCAAATATCTTAATGTGAAGTTTTATTTTACAACCACAAATCAGAAAAAGGAGGACAATATGGAAAGGGCATATACAAATAAACAGTGTCTGTTACATTACAGTTGACTTAATTCATTACATTTGCTTTGAATTGATCGCAGACAGTTTGAACTCAAGGTATTGCATGTTTTGTTTCGTGATTTTAGTCCAGTCTAGTACCTGTACCATCTCCTTTCACAGGTTGTGTTTTTGAAAAATGCTTGGACATCCTTGGAAATAGATTTGGTCTTAAAGGCAGCTTAAGTTGCTCTAGCATCTTAATGAATATCTGCATGAATGTTACCATAACAGAAGTGTAAATAACCTTTGCCAAGGCCACTGACACAACCCCATACCATAATAGACCCTCGCTTTTGGACTTGTTGCTGATAACAGTCTGGGTGTTTCTTTTCATCTGTGGTCCGAGGCACACAGTGGCAATTTCTTCCCAAAGGATCTGGACTACTGATTTGTCTGACCACACACACACTTTGATCTATCCCAGACGACCCCCTGCCCAAAGAATCTGACATTGCTTCTGTACATGGTTAACATCATGTTCACATTTAAAGCATTTGGCAGATACCCTTATCCAGAGCAACTTACAAAAGAAAGTGTTTTGTATTCTTCCTTTTGGTACAAATAAGTAGAAGCCCAAGAACACAATTAAACCAGAACAAGCTAGGATCTGATGTGGCTAAAATATATGCAGTTGCAGTGTATTTCTTCACTTAAGTGCTGATTAAAGAGGTGATTCCATTTGGATGTCCAGTAGAAGTTTATTCCACCTCCAGAGCGTGGTTTGATTAAAGCCTTTAAGATGGTGCTGTTCCATTTTGGCACTCTGAGTGAGCATCAGGGTTTTGAATCTGATGTGAGCAGCAACAGGGAGCCAGTAAAGAAAATGCAGTAGTGGGGTGACATGATAAAACTATTGTAAATTGAAAACCAGATGAGCCGCTGCATTCTGCATGTGACTCCCTATTGTAGTGGCTTGACAATAATTTGCAAAATGAACACCTTATCCATGTGGTTATATCAGCTATTGATGAATGATAGTTTTTGATGCTAGTGCCGTCTGAGGGATCGGCGGTGACAGGTATTCAGTTCTCCAGATTCCTTGAGCTGGTTAACAATATTCACCGTAGATGGAAAAATATGTCAGTCCCTTCCTGAAATTCATGTGCTGCTGTAACACACGAATTTCCCTCAGGATTAATACAGTTATCCATCCATCCCTCCCTCCCTCTCTCTCTCTCTCTCTCTCTCCCTCTCTATCCCCCCCCCCAT
>JAVSBV010168261.1:0-14033 GCA_033117975.1 Parotocinclus spilosoma | reverse complement strand
GTGTGTGTGTGTGTGTGTGTGTGTGTGTGTGTGTGTGTGTGTGTGTGTTCTCTCTCACACACACACACACACACACACACACACACACACACACGATAATCCTCTTGTTAACATGTTGATCAGTAGGTGCACATAGTTGTTGCCATGGATCTGAGCATGTATCAGTTCACTTTTTTATATTGCAGAGGTTGTTTACAGTGGATGATGTCTAGGCCACAGACACATATAGTGAAATCTTGTTAAATGTGTATTTTAGACAAAGCTTCATATTGCAGACTCCCAAAAAGAATGAATATAGTACCACAAATACAAATGCTTTTCCTATTCCATTAGCTTACAGAACATTTATATAATTACCTGATTTATAAGCAAAACCAATTAAACTTTTTTTTTTTACATTATGTCTTGGCTTGCAATAAACTTATTTTTTACCATATGGCACATGGGTTGTATACATTTTAGAGTAAGTAAATTAGAACTGTTCGTAAGAGGTGGGGGCCTGATGTGGGGTTGATGTGTACTAACATTATTGCTTTTTGCCATTTAATAATTTTGCCTGACTTTTTATGAAGCACTTGTAAACAAAAGCCTACCAAGACACCTATAAAAACTGAGAAGGAACTCCGTAATGGTGGGCTTTTAGTGCTGTTAGCAGCACTTTTCCCAACAGTAAGCACTGTATAGCACTGTGAGCCCTGCTTTGAAAGACCTTTCAGATCTTAATTGCCTAGCTTCTCTCCTGAGACAAAATGTGTCCATTTCTAGAAGTGCGAGTTGTATGTAGCTTCAGTGTGCAGCCTATTCAATACATGCAGGTCATAGTGAACTGTCTTTGGAAGACGGAAGGTAATTAACCGTCTGTGGTTTTGTGAGCCTGTGACTATATACAATTGGTTTCGCTACTGGTCTTGGATCTTCAAAGTTATTGACACTAAAGCTTACTGCTCTGACTGCAGCCAAAACATGACCACGTCCATAAAAAGCAGAAGCAGTATGAAGACCTAACAATTCTGACTTGTTTTCTAGGGAGTACCTGGGAAAACAGCTGCAATCCACAGAGCAGTCCACACCAGCTGTGGCCACCCGGAGCTGAATCCTCACTGTACCAATATTTGCATCAGTGCTGTTATGAAATATCTCTTAATGCGTTATGCAGGTGTGTGTAAAAAAAACAAACATTGATTATATTGTATTTGTGTCTTATGCCTCATCAGGCTGCATTAGTATTTACTGAGAATAATGTTCAGTGTGGTAAAGTGGGTTATTCCATGATGTCATGTGAAATGGTTCGAGTAGTTTGCATAGTGAATCCTATTCTGTGTTATTTATGTGTCTTTATGTGTAGTTCCAATATGCATTCCAATAAAGACTGAAAAAACAAACTCTAAAATTGTTTTTTTTTTTTTCCATACAACTCGGACATAGACTTTAGTGGTTATTATAGGTGAATACATCGACTGAAAGGCATAGAGTTTAAGCATAAATTCACATAGCTCCTGATTGTAAAGGCTGGTTGTGCATATCTTGTGTTTGGGCTTTATAATGAATTAAAATGATAAAGCCACAGGTGGCTCCATTGTTCTTTCCATTTCATTTAAACATTATCCATTTATTGTGATCTTTATTGCCACTGAATGAAATATTTTTCTCTGTAGAGCAATACATAACCTTAGTTTGTATGTTGAGCTTTTGGATAAACCTTGGTGACTTCACCATGTGGCATCTGAACACTGCAGATAGAGAAGATTCTTGTTGAACTCTGTGCCTTGTCTCTGTCATGAGACAATTGATCGATTTTAATGGTAAGACAGATCAATGTTAGTGGTGAAGCTGGCCAGCACTTTAGCCTTATTGTGATGGATTTCGTACATTATGTATGTGCTCTGCTAATTTAGTACATGTAATTTCTGCATTTTATTGAAAACAAACCGTGCTATTTTGAGTTTGTGTGTTTATTAGTTCATATATTGAATATTTAAATTTGTTGAGACTGAGTGTAGAATCTACAACCCCAAATCAAAAGGTTGGGACAACCTGGAAAAATGCATATAAAAATAAAACAGTGTTTCTGACATTTAATTTGAGATATTTAATGTTTTGTCTGGTCAACTTAATTTCTTAATAAAAATAAATTTTTGCATTTAAGACTTGCAAAATATTGCAAAAAAAATAAATAAAATAAAACATTCCTTTTCATCACACTTAAAAGACGTTTTGGCACAGAAGTTTTATTTTGTTGCATTGTTCCTGCAAACGCGACATAAAGTGCACAACAGTACAGCGTCATCGTTGTCAAATGGGTAAAATTCTCCACACGTTATCTATTTCGGACAGGTTGGGGCTGCAGTCAGGCCAGTCCAGTATCAATACCCTCATCTACTGCAGCCATGCCTTTGTAATGTGTGCAGCATTTGGTTTTGCATTATCTTATTAAAAAATAAGTGTATGTCCATGGAAAAGATGACATCTTGATGTTGCTCTAAAATGTCTTTGTAGCCACCACAGACCTTTCCCAAGTGCACTGACAGATTCCCATACCATGACAGACCCTGGATTTTGTACTTGTTGTTGATAACAGTCTGGATGGACCGGTCTTTGGTCTGGAGCACACAGCATCCATGGAACCTGGAATACTGATTTATCTGACCACACGTTTCAACAGTGTGATGGTCGATCCTAGATTCTTACTAACCCAGAGAATTTGATATCACTTCTGAACATGGTTAACATAAGGCTTCTTTCGCACACAGTAATGTTTTATGTTGTATTGCCCATTTGATTTGATAAACTATTGCTAAATAAGAGTTCTTGATGCAGCGCTGTCTGATGAACTATAGATCATTAAGCTTTGCCCTTTACACACCAAATATTTCTCCAGATTTATTTCATAATGTTATGCAAAGTGGAGGAGAAATATGTAAAGCTCTCCTAATATTTCTTTGAGGTACATTGTTTTTAAACATTTCAATAATTTTCTCACACATTTGTTAACACACTGGAGATCCTCTGCCCATTTTTGTTTCTCATCGACTCAGCCTTTTGTGGATACTGCTTTTGTACCCAGTCATGATTACAATCACCTGCTGAAATCATTATTTATAAACTATTTCGTTTTTTTCCCAACATTACTAACCCTTAATTGTCCCTGTCCCAACTTTTTTGAAAGGTCCTATAGTGCAGGAATGGATGTTTATCAACAAATGAAATATCTCAGATTTACGTGAATGAAATAAAATGCAAAAAATACTTAGTTTTTTTCTTTTTATCGACATTTTTGTATTGTCCTTTAATTTTGGGGTTGTCTTATTATAAAAAGTAATATTATTGTTATTTTATTGGTAACTGTAGGCATGACAGTGTCTTTTTTCCCTTTCTTTGATTAAAACGCATTCTATTTATAGGTGGTCTTCTAAGTGCTGAAGAATTTCACTGCTTGGCTATACAACCTTGAATAGTTCATCACCAGTGCCATGGCAATAGTTATGTCTTGGACTCCAGCCCTTAGTAGGACATTTACATTTTAATGTAGTATGTATGTATGTATGCATGTACATTTGATAAACAGACCTTAATGCGTTGAATGTAACCTTAAAACCATCGTTGTTTCCCAGACACAGACCACTCATTTCCAAATGTCCCCCGAACGCCACATCCATTCTGCAAACACACCGCAGGGTATGTGGGGCTGGCAGATGCTACGCCTGGGTAATTTGTGTACAGACACTCTAGCTGAAATGGAAAACAAGCTAGAGCCATAGAGCTGCTGGCTAACAGGTGGGGGCTCTATGTGCTTTCTTTGTGTCCTGGTGCAAATAACCTTCCACGCTATTAAGTGTTGCCTAATGCCGAACGCTGACATTAACTCTCGTTTTATCTCAGGCTTCCATAGATCACTAAATCCTCTGTCACTTTATCAAAGATTGGCTTCAGTTTGGATGAGTTTGAAGAAAAAGCTAAAAGACAGGTCATTGGAACGAGCCCCTTTAAATGTCTTAAGTATTCTGTGGCAGCCACCTGATCGCCTCCTGGTGTGTCTCTGAAAGACTTGCTTCAACCTTGGGATTGTAGGCATGCTGAAAAACAGCCTCCTCTGTGTGTGCGCGTGTGTGTATGTTTTAGCCATACTGCCTTAAACTAGCTATCTTATATCCATAATGTTTAGGCTTCTCTAAGAATTACTATTAAAAACGCTGTTTAGTGAACCTGATCTCTAACTACTGCATCTACAATGCATATGTAATAATACTGTATCTTCACATGATCCTTAGTGGAGAGTAGTGACTCAAGACACATGGAACAATTAGTTCTGTCAACAAATGTTTATAACGCATTGCTATGTTTTAATAACAAAAAATTTTGAACAAGACAGACTGATAAAAACTGTTTCTACCACCCCTGGCAAAAATTATGGAATCACCACTCATTCAAGGAAGAACTTTCAATAGTTATATTTTGTAGAAAAAAAGTTCATAGAGGCATGCCACAAAAAATGATTTTTTTCAAAATTCCAGCCTTTTGGCATTAAGAAAACAATAAAACAAGAAATAAATATAATTGTTGTAGCCAGTCACAATTGTGTTTTTGGATCAAGTAGAGGAAAATATTATGGAATTGTTCTGTAATTTGCAGTTCTAAAACAAATGCCGGCATCAGATTAGATCTGCTAATTAGTCGCAGGTTAAAAAAAGAGTGCTCTCACATAACTGTTTCAAGTGGACTGACATGAATCATGACTCCAACACAAGAGATACGTTTTCACGTCAGTAGAAAGGAAAATTATAAAACTTCTTCAAGAAAATAAATCATCATGGATTACAAAAGATGGTGGTTGTTCCCAGTCAGTTGTGTCTAAATCTGGAGTACAAACAAATTAAATTATAAGGTTGTAAAAGGGAAGCATACAGGTAGACCAAGAAAAACATCAAGGTGTCAAGTTGAAAAGCAAAGCAATATGTGTTGAGAACAGGAAATGCACAACAAAAATAAGAAACATGTGGGCTGAAACGGGGGTTAATGTCTATGACCGAACTGTAAGAAATCGGCTAAAAGAAATGGGATTTACATACAGAAAAGCCAAATAAAAGCCATTGTGAACACAAAAGAAAAACAGAAAAGAACAAGGATACAGTAGGCAAAAGTAAAGCAATTATGGACTGTGGATGACTGGATAAAAGTAATCTTCAGTGATTAATAGCGAATCTGCATTGGGAACGGTGATGATGCTGGAACGTTTGTTTGGTACTGGTCCACTGACTGACTGTATTAGTAACAGATTATCACTTATTCATCCTTCTGTAACTGTTGTCATATCTATAATATGAGAATGTATACAGATCTCGAGCATCATCTCTAAATACCAAAACAAATCTGTTTCCTGTGTGCTTCAGAACATAGCACTTTACACCCGCCTCTCTGCTATTAAGTAGCATGTTGTTTCCAGTGGAACTGCATTAAGGTTTAGGTTTAAGTGTGTTTGGCCTGTTTTTGAAAGTGACCAACAACTTCATTATACTGTCAGTGCTGTCATGTCTTTCCTTTATGTTCTGTGATTTAAGTATTGCAATGAGTTACAGGTTAAAACTACTATAGACAGGTCTTGCAGTAATTCAACATTTTCTGAAAGGCTCTATTACATATTAATAGAAACTTATCAATTACAATGCTATTTCAAAATAAAAAAGTAAAATTTGATTTAATTTCATTAAACAAGATAATCAAAAAAGCAAGTGAAAAGCCAAAGAAAGCCATTCGACTATGCAAATGAGATGCAAACTCAATTATTGTGATTGAGTAGTAAGGGATATATTCATGGGGGTGAACAGAAGCATGTTAAACTGGATGAGAGTACCACACATTGACTGGTCAGTAGGGTGTATGGCCACACAAAACTGCCAAAACACACTGACAGTGATTGGGGCATGAACAGGATCAGATTGTCCAGCAGTTCTTGTGGAATCCTCTGCTACTTTTAATTCATGGCAGCTTCCAGCTCAAGAAGTGTTATGGGAGGCATTGGACAGTTTGCCAGTTGCCTTCCCAGTACATCCCAACATGTTCAATGGAATTCATGTCTGGAGAACATGAAGACCAGTTCATGTGTTTGATTCCTGCCTCCTGAAGCATGTTGTTAATAAGATGTGCACGGTGGTGCCTTGCATTATCGTCCATGAAAAGAAAGTTGTTTCCAACTGCTCCAGCATAGGCAACCACTATAGTGTGCAGGTCCTCATCTCGGTATGTGACAACAGATAGAGCTCAGCACGACCACCAATGCTGATGTCAGCTTAAACCATGATTCCACCACCACTGAAGGAGTCCCTTTCTCGCATCAAACATGGATTATCCCATGTTCCTCGTTCACATCAGCTCAGGACACAATGATTGTCAGGCTGCAAACTGAACCATGACTCATAACAGAAGAGGACAGTTGACCACTCATCACAGGTCCAATGACGATGCTCATCAGCCCACCTTTTACATGTTCTATGATGTTCAATAGATAGTGGTAAGTATACCATTGGTCACCGGGCATGCAATCCAGCACAACGGAGCTGATTTGGTGTGGTCTGAGTGCATATCCATCATCCTGTGGCAACAAGTAATTGTCCCTGCAGATGTGTTGCATTGATGCACCTATTCCTTCTTTTTCAAGAAGACCAAAACCACATGCTGCACACATTACAGACATGACAGTGGAAGAAAATGGTACTGGTAGTGGGCTTCCTGCAGATCTGACCTGTTCCCAATAGAGAATGTGTGGATCATTTTAAAACAAAAAAAGAAACAATAATGAACCTGTACTGTTGCAATCTTAATACATGTTTGCAGGAGGAATGGGACAAAATAACACGTGAAACACAATGGCTTGTAAGTGTGGTGAAAAGGAACATTACAAAGTGGTAAATGCTTAACTGCTTAAATGCTTGTCTCATTTTGGGAATGTGTTGCAGGCCTGAAATGCTGGAATGGGGGAAGTTCATGTTATATGCGATGAAATAAAAGTCAAAGTAAAATGTAAGAAACAGTGTTTTTTTTATTAGCATTTTCCATACTGTCCCAACTTTTTCTCATTTCTGGGGGTACTATAAGCTCTATTAATTTGGAATTGTTTTTAGGCTAAATTTGGATCAATTTTAGGTTGTTTAGTATCTGCCAGATATGTGATGTGTTATTGTTCCATCTGTCACATTGCTCCAAGCGTTATTGAAATAAGTCCCAATCTACTCTGCAATTCAAAATCTGTCAATGATATATGATCTGTGGTGGTGCAGCACTTAAGGTACTGGATAATGCACCAGTAAAATGCTAAGCTGTTAGTACTGGACTCTTAAATAAGGTCCTTAACCCACAAACACTGGGAGTGTACACTGGAATATTGTTTAAGTAACTCTGGATAAGGGCATCTGCTAAATGAATAAATATGAAAAATATGTCTTGCCACCAGTTGCAGAAATATATTTAGTATAATATGTAAATCCTTATTACAATGTAATTTGTCACACTGCAACTAAACTTTTAATTTTGACTTAATTGAATTTGTAATTATTTTGACAATAATTATGGAGCTGTTATTAATATTGAAATGTTAGACTGGTATTTGGGAAATTAAATTTGATCCACTGTGATATATTATAACTGCAAGCATGACACAGGCTATTCATATGAACACTTTACACAAGCTTGTTTAATACATGTAATTGTCATGCCTCGTATTGTGTTGTAATATTTTTTGCAGAGTCAAACTCACTTACTGTGAGAATACCAGTTTAAGACCAGTTTGAACTATTCAATACTTTTAGATCATTCGGTTTCATTTGATTCAGATCTGATTCAGAGAATCTGATTTCAGTATTATCACATCATTAAACCTTTAAGAACATAACATTTGCGTGATCTTGTTAGAGTGTTGATGCTTTCTGAAGAGCCAAATTTGACAACAGACCTCAAATTGATTGCTCATTGTAACAACCCATACACAAAATGTGGTCTTGTCCAAAAGTTTGGGCTCTGATCAAATTTAATATACGTTACACGACGTCCATATACAGAGCAAGCTACAGTCGAGCTGAGCACATGAAGGGAAAGAGGCGACTTGGCAGAGATATGATTAAAATTCACAACCTTTAGAAATCCCAAAATTGGTACACAAAAGCTGGGATATTCCCTTGGCAAGTATAGAAAGTTTGTTGTATAAAAACATTTTAGTATTTGAACCAAAATGAAGCTCACATTGAAAATCAAGTCTAATCAGGTTTGTAGGATGAGTGTGATGAAGCTGAACCCCTGTAGACTGTCCTGCAGGTTTTAAGTGACTGTTTTGTACAGACACCCTGTGATATGTGTGGACTGCCTGACCGAGCTGTGGCTGTGTAATTTGTATGGAAAATTATCAACTCACCTTATTGACTGACTCCCTTGGTCCCAGTTGACACAGGTCACTAGATTGCCTGTTCCCATGGTTACGATGAAAACAAGAGCAAGTCTGCAGTGTTTTGCTGAGTCTTTGTATCTTTCTGCCTACGCGCTGGAAGAGTGCCACAGTGGCTAAATGAGCACAGCCCAATGCATTACATCCCATGATCCCACACTGGCCGGCACATTAAAACATCTCTGAATCGATCTGTTTTGCTTTGAGTCTGATTAGGCTGTGAGTTGATCTTCACCTGACTTGAAAAAAACAGAGAATGTGCTTAACCAGGTCAGGCAGCAAACAGGTTTGCACACATGCCCAGCACAATATTTACCATGCCATTAAAAGTTTTAGACCCATGGGTTGCTACGGGTGCACGTGAATTCAAATGCAGAAGCCTCTCGAGACCAATAGGATTGTCACCAAGACTGTCTATCAGGGCTCATTGTAAATTTTGGCTATAATCTTTTATAAAATACCAACAAAGGTCTTAATGTTGATGACATTTGAGTCACGATTCACAGGCACTTAAGACAGCTCAACATGTCGATGTGAAACCAGTTTCTCCACTACATTGCAATCAGCCATTGATTGGCTCAGTCTGCCATTTCTTACAGCAGGACCACTCCTGCCCCAATGAACCTTTCGCTTTACCCAGGAGTTTCTATTCAGCTCCTGATTACTGACATCAGTGGCATTTTGTGCGAAGAGAGCACTGAAACAGCGCTTGCTAGGAACATCAGGTGCTGTAGAGCAAACCCAACTGTTGTGTTTTCCTCTCATATCTAGGAACTTAATAACTGCATCTAATCCTAATCTAATGCATCTATAAAATCTCTACCATATCTATTATCCTAACATTATACTTTAAAGCCAAAATGTAACCTTGAGGTTAAAAAACAATGAAGTGACAGTAATCCATGAATGCTGCACCTAGCATGATGTATATTCTAAGGGTTTACAATGGGCTTCAATTTGTCACTGAAATGGCCATAGGTTCATCCACACACTCTGTCTCGGTCTATAAATTGGTCCTCTATTACTGCACCATCAGTGCTAATGGCTTTAGTGGAGAGCTCCATCTTTTAGCTTTGTGCTAGTATGACGCATAACAGGACTTTTATCACACTTAACAGACACTAAGCAAAGTGCCTGCACTTTCCTGTAATTTTCAGGTTTCTTGTAGATCTCTAAGCAGGAGAAATGGCTAAAGACAATAGGGTGTGTCATGTTCGCTTGAAAATTATGTGTGGTGTATTTTATCACAGTGCGTTTAACTAACAAAGAGTTTGACTAGGTAACTGCCATATTTGTGGAGAATATGACAAATTCATGCAAAACATTTTCACTCTGCACTAAAAGGAATCAGTGTTTATCATTTTTTGTGTATAGCCACCTGTAAGCCATGACATAAAGCACAATACATTAGACAGCAGAATTTTCCCCGATGGAGGCTATAGATGGATTATAGATAAGAATAAATGGATTTTATTTGCCTCCAAAGGGAATTTTGATGCTGCAGTACCAAATACATACACATAATAGAACTATAGTGACTTCTCTAATACAGCGCCGAATCAGAAAAGGCTGGGACTCTATGGAAAATGCAGAAATAAGTATTCCTTGCATTTGCTGAGACTTTTATATCATAGCAGACAATATGATTTAAATATTTAACATTTTAATTTCCATTTAATTGGTTTATCAACATCCATTCCTGCATTTCAGGCCAATAACACATTTCAAAACAAGCTGAGAATGGGCAGTTAAGGGCTGGTAATGAGGTATAAATAAATAATGATAGCTGATCTGTGTAATCAGGAGATTGTAAGCATGGTTTGGTAGAAAAGCAGTATTCATGAATTTAGGAAAGAAGGGTTTATTCTCCAGTTTATCAACAAACACATGATAAAATTATTAAAATGTTTAACATTTTTAAAACCAATGTTTGAAGAAAGATTGGTAGGGATTTGCATATTTTTTCAAACTACATGGTGCAGTGTCAGTCCTGAAAGGGCATGGGCAAGGGCCCATGACCCCTCATTACTCAGACAAGTAATAGCTAATTTATCCATATGGGCAAAGGATTACTTTGGTAAACCTTTGCCAAGCACTACATTACAGAGTTACACCTACAAATGGCACTTAAAACTTTAGTGTCCAAAAAAAGAAGCCTAATTGTTAGGGTTTCTACCTTTCGCCCCGGAGCGTTCGGTCGTCTTTGCCGGTGGCCATTACAGAGCAATCAGTGAGGCGGTTTATAATCAATGACCAATTTACGACCTGATTACGAACAGCTGCTTTTCCTGCTAGGTGCGGGATCTAGCGCCGTTTGTGGCCAGGTCGTCTCCATTGGCCCGGCTCGGCTTACCCGCGTGTGCCCAAGCACACGTTTGCCCCCTGGCGCTTCGGTGCCTTTCGCGATTCAATCGCGTTCGAGCTACTTGCCCGCTCGAGTTCATGCTCGCTTTTTGCCGCTTCGGCGTCTTCCGCGATTTATTTGTGCCCGCGCTACATGCGCGTCCAAGCTCACACTCACCCTATGCCATTCGACTACCTCTGTGCCTTGCCACTTGGGAGACGTCCCAAATCATGCTCTCTGCACGCCTGCCCCATTGCCACTTTGGCGCCCTGTCGCGACTGGATCGCGCATTGGTCAGTGTCGGGATGCAACAAAGTGGCGCGCCATTTCTTCCTGTTGGTTTTTTGTCTTCAGGAGCCTTTCGCTCCGCTCTTAATCCTCTTTTCTATATTATTTCCCCATTATTATATACGTCGTGGGATTCCGCCACTCCCGCATCCTTGGATCCAACCACAAATCATTACACTAATATTACCTTCACTGGGCTCCAAGGCATCTAGGATGAATCATAACACAGTGGAAATGTGTATTGTGATGAAATGATTCATATAATATTTCAGGGTATATTTTGTAAGAAATATTCACTGTGTGTTCTGAGTTAAAGATGCAAAAGATCATTCAGAATTTAATCAGCAAGTCCAAAAGCCAGGTCTGTCACGGTATAGGGTTTTACAACATAAGCAGCCATCAAGCCAAATCAGAAAACATTAGGACTGAAACATACGAATCCCTTCCTGCCTTCTTCTTCCTGTGTTTTTAAACAGTTTAATGATTTTTACCCCATTTGCTGGCAAACTGGAGACCCTCTGCCCACTTAAAGACTACCAAATCATGATTCCAGTCATCTATTGACATGATCTGTTGAAATCACATAACTAATTAAGCCCTAAATTGCCCCTGTCCCAACTTTTTTTAACAGCTGTTGGTCTGAATTGTATGAGTGGATGTTTATAAACAAATGAAATGATGTTAACCAGAAGAAAAACCTTTACCTTCTGGCGTGTAGTTGAGAAGTTGCAACACCACCACAATCCCAAAATCACTTCCTGATCTCATTAAGATCCTTTTTATTGAATAGAACTAGACATAGTTCCAGTGTCTTGCGGAGGCTTTTATAGCAAAATTAGGATTTAACATGTGCTGGCCTTTAGATGTGTAACTTACTGTTAGTTCATACTGAGGAGTCATTATGCACTCTGATTGCAGCTGGTGGGAATAATATAAAGGAAATATAACCTAAACATATAGGTTATAACAAAGTGGAAGTCATATGTAGCTGCTACAAAATTTCATGCCACCATAGATGCTGGATTAGAATACAATTACTGAAGGCATTCCGCTAAAGACAAATACAGATAGATGTTCTAAACCACTATCAGCAAATGTGTTATGTGCTAGACAGGTCTGTAGAACTATAGGATTACAAGAGAATCACATAATTGAACAGGAAAACTAGCCACTCAGAACGCATGCATGTTTTGCAGTACAGTGTACATGTCGTGAATCAGTGCGTCACAGCCTGTGTAACGTGATTTCTGTACCTGCAATGCCTCAGATGGAGACATATCAAAGATTACTATGGCAGATTGTTGTCATAGTGATATGAGTTCTGTTATTCTTTCTTTGTGTGCATGCTCTCTGCATTAAAAATAACACCATATTGGGCTTCGTGTCAGAAATGTTAGGGTGCTAACACAAGTGTTAGGAAAACTTTTTTGGATTATCCTGAGGCTGAACGTATATTGCCCAGATGAAGGCCTCGACTTATTTAATGAAGCAGAATTCATGGTGGAAAACAAGTCAGCGCGTTAATGGCTAAGAAATGTTCTATATTTATATGTAGTTGTGTAACTTTATAAAAAATACACAGTCTCTCTTGTTAGTACACATTGTGACCTTTTTAAACACTTAAATGCCTTATAATGCACTAATCACTGAAATGATTCATTATTATTTGTAATGGAAGTGCACATATGTTTCTGAGGCTCTGTGTTTTTAAAGCTCTTCAGGAACCATAACAAGTGCACTAATAGATATTATTATTATGTTATGACATGCATCAGCTTTGCACAGTACAAGAACACACAACAAGCGTTCTGTAGCATTTACAGTAATGGGGTAAACGGTACACCTCAAGACCTTGTTATAATACCAAAAGACAGACAGACATAGAAATATGGATGGATCAATACACGGATGGATAGATGCATGACTGGATAAACAGATGGATGGATGGATAGATAGATAGATGCATGAATGGATAAACAGATGGATGGATGGATGGATGGATGGATAGATGCATAAATGGATAAACAGATGAATGGATGGATAGATGCATGGATGGATAGATGCATGAATGGATAAACAGATGAATGGATAAATGGATGGATGGATAGATGCATAAATGGATAAACAGATGAATGGATGGATAGATGCATGAATGGATAAACAGATGGATGGATGGATGGATGGATGGATGGATGGATGGATGGATGGATGGATGAATGGATAAACAGATGGAGGGATTTATTGATCACCACAGGGAAATTTACTCACTGCAGTAGCAAGAAAAAAGCTGAAACCACAATGCAGAATGATACATATAATTGCACAAACTATACATATTTAGATGTACTTAGCATGTGTGGTGAGATGAGAGATAAACTTACATTTACATTTTAAGTAAAACATTTACACAAATTTGAAGAATGTTTGGCATGTGTGATTACTTTGTCCTTTGAATGGACTGTGCAAAATTATTATTACTTGTTCTGTCCTTTTGTCCAGTCTGAGGGTCGGAAGGAAGTATAGCATGCTGGGAGCAGATGTCTTGGTGTGTGATGGCAGTTAGCAGAAAAGATACCCAATAGCGCTTCTTCGAATGCCTTAGATGGGCAAACTTGTGGCTAAAGAAGCTCTGGCATTCATTTCATGGAGATGGGCAGAGATGCTCAGAATGTTGTATAAAACCTCCTTTCTTTCGTGGTCTCCTGTGAACCCATGTTGTTATCACCGTTTCTTTAAGTATACTCCCAAGTACTTGGAGCACTTTACCATTTTCACATCCTCCCCCTGTATGGTGACTGGTCTGACTCCAGATAAACACAACTATTTCCTTTGTTTTTGTGCTGTTTAGTTGCATGTGGTTCTCCCTGCACCACAAGAAAATATATCCAACCAGCATCAGAGGAGCACATTCAGCGGACGACTGCTGTCACAGGTGTGCTCCACGGACAGACACAGAAAATCGTTTGTCCCACA
>JAVSBV010168252.1:0-14034 GCA_033117975.1 Parotocinclus spilosoma | reverse complement strand
ACAATGTATAGGTACTCAGCATGCGAAGTAATAATACTGTAAAAAACAAGTTCTTACTAAATTCCAGTCAACGTTTAGAACTTATCCAGTGTGATCTGATGCGCTTTTGCTGTAGCTAAGTGACGACTTGTGGCTTTTTGTAGTAAATGGAAATGTTAGAGTAAGACCTGTAGGTGGCAGTAGAGGGCTAGGGAGAAACTCGAGAACGTTGTAGTAATGCCAGAGACGAAGAGTTTCTTTGGTAACCACGGATATTACATATTTCTTATTTCTTATATATGTTCTTTGGTTCAATTAAGCGGAATTTTGGTCCAAATAAGTGAATAACATTACACATATATAATATGATTTGTTTCAGTACTTTAGGATTTGGTCCAAATAAGCGGTTGGTCCCATTAACTGGTGGTCCTATTAACCGGAATCGACTGTATATAAATATTGGCATGTCAGAGCAGACGAAGGCATTCCCTCGAGGGGTGTGCAGACCATGGACATAGAGAATATTTAGTCCAGTATTTAATATGTTGTGTCCACAGCATTAAGTTTTGTAACCATGGCATGTTGTACCAGCTAGAGGATGGGAGTTGGAGTACTGCCCTCTGATGTGGTCAGAGTAACAGTTTGAGGACTGGAAATGAGGATGGACGCACAGCTGGAGTCGAGCTGGAACTGGTACAGGAAGAAGAGCTTGGAGAGTGTCGGTGTCTGTGAATTCTACCCAGGTTTACTCCACAAAACAGCAGTTTGTGACTCAGACATTCATGAGCTTTTGCAAAGACTGGTGCTAAAATATTGCACAAAATAAACACTGAAATATGCTCCAGGTTATGGCAGTAAGAAAAAAGCATTACATAGTGGCTGACCTGAGCCCTGCAATTTGTTTGTAGCCTTGAGGAACATGTTGCTGCAGACCTCTGTTATCCTGCAGCACCGTCAGGGCCATTTTGTGACCATGTTGTACCAGCTCCAATTAGGGCTAATTAATTAAATAGCTCTGCAATTAAAGCCGCTTCTTGTTCACCATGATAGTCTGTGGAGTCTGGCTTAATTGCATGCGCTTCCTTTCACCTTCCTCCCAGTCTGCCTGATGAGCTTTTATCAACTAAATTTGATCTCTGTTCATTTAGGATCTTCAAAGTTTCCACTTTGGGACGGGTTTATTGATTAACCAAATAAATCCTCCTTTATTGCAATCATTCGGAGTCAATAGCTAATGAGAATGCAGCGTGGGACCAGAGGCGAGTTTTGGTTCTTTCATCTTGGCGTGCAATGTGCCTAATTAAAGCGAGACAGAGATGGCTCAGTGGTTACGACTCTGGACTGCTAATTGAAAGGTTGTGAGGTCGGACCCCACATTTTACTATCGAACAGGAAGCTTAACCTTTAGCTTGTTTGTAAGTTGCTCTGGATAAGAACGTCTGGTAAATAGCATAAATGTGGAACCCGGGTAAGCATGCACTGTACGAAACTGACTGTTTACCTGGGCAGGAATTGGTTTTGGAATGTCAGAGACTGGGCCAGGGACCTTGCAGTTGACCAGGAATGTCACCAATGGGACTCGAATTCTAGTTGTATTGGAATGCTGTGTCACCTAAACACCTTATCTGTAAAACGCTGTCTTCATCTTGTACAGTTTGTTTATAAGACTGCTGCTGACGCATGTTCATGATGAGGAAGTGTTAGATTTCACTTGTGTTTTGAGTGCTGCTTTGTCAACTAAAGTTAACTAGTCTTTATATATATTGTGCATTACTAATAAGAGAGTAGATATTTATTTCAGACGTCTTCAGTGTAAAAGCTCTTTATCTCTGTGCACATTTGTTCATCTTTCTACATGCTGATTTTCTGAAGCATGACATGACTCTAAGCTGTCCTTTGCCATTTTGATTGATGTCGAAATGAGCTCCTGATTCCTCTACTAACTCTTGATCTGCGTAGTTGTGTCTCATTTCTATACTTTGTGTTTATTAAAATGTTCTGAACCAGAGCCTGCTCTATTATATACATCATTACATCAGTTTCAGGTTTATTAGGTTAATAATCTTATCGGAACACAGCTGCACATGCGATATGATGTTGTCTGATTGGACATTGTGGTGCATATCTGTAAATGCAATTACAGTATATTTATATAACGATGAACAATAATCTTAGGTGCAAAACAGCTTTGCAGAAAGCCAAGTCTAGACCTAAATGAACAAGTAGAGGAGGCGGTGACAAGGCAGTAGGGCTATATGTGCAGTGCACCATGTTTTAAAGTCTTGAAGATTCTTGGGCCTCCAGGTGAGATGTTACAGTAGAACACTGGGCAGAGGGCAGAGTCTTCATTTTGACTTTAATACCATCTCAGCGACCCCTACCATGTCTGTATATTGTTCTGGACTTGAGCAGAGCCACTGCAGGTTGCTCTCGCTGCAGGCAGTGATGGAAATCCTCCGGTATGTTTGTGCTCTGCCCATGCTGGGCTCTTCATTCAGCCTGTGAGGCCTCTCACACATTTCCTCTGTTTCCTGTCAGTACCAGCGTGTTAGACAGAGGCCCGGTGCCTGGCGTCAGGGCTTCCAGGCCAGGCAGATTCACAGCCTGTCTCATAAGGCTGCAGTTCTCTGGTCAGTCATCATGTAAACAAACTGTGACGTCTGTGTATGCGTCATGAAAAATGATTGTGTTGATCCTGTTTGAAATGTTTGATGGTGTGTATAGGGCTGCTGCATTGTGGGCTATTTAATTAAAATCTGTTTAAAATATTTGTATAATGTCTTGCCTCATGTGCTGTCTCTTTGTTTTAGGAAGCTCAGGCAAAGGTTAATACAGCAGTGTCTGACACTAACTATTTCAATAGAAGTGGTGAGTAAAACTGCACCTGGCATGCACAGAAAATAACATCCAAGACTAAATAGTGCAATGGACATCTAAAATGTTGCAGTTTTTAAAAAAAGATTTTGTCACTAGATTTCGTGATTTTTCAGCTGATAAATTTGACAACTTTTTGAACACATTTTAAATATTGGATTTGTAAATGGGTACATAGTTTGTTCATCCTGCACAAGAGAAAAAGAGATGACGTAAAAGCCCAAGACTATCTGACAGCACGTAAATGTGACAGGATGACATCACAGCTATGCAAATTAGATGATTATGTCATCTAGTGACATTTAGGGACTTTTTGAGCAGGCTGATTTCCTTTGATTGTTGAGGCTTCAGTCTCATAGTGAACGTGTCTATGGGAAATGACCTTTGTTTCTCCTGGACACAATAATAATTTAAAGCCTGCATTATTGTATTTATTAAAGACATTATCACTGTAGTCTGTGGGCCAGGTATCCACAGTCAGGGACGATAAAATGACACAACCAGTGTTCGTTACATTTCTGTTTGCACAGCAGTGAGCACATCTACATGCACAGAATGATTAGGTTAGAGCTGAAACTCAATCATCACATTTACATGCACTTCAGTAAATCTGGCCCAAGAAGCAGAGCTGACGGAGAGAAGCGTTATGGCTTTTTAAATCACATTGGCCTGTAGGTTTAGAGTTTAGACACCAGGAAATGCCGTAGTGTTGTGGAATGAATGCTACAACTTTATTTTGTCTGGCTTTGCCTCATTTGCCTCACTGTTTATAAACTTCATGCCCAGCTCTAGACAAATGAAACATCAGGGGCTGTTTACAGATTCTTAGTGCTAAGAGTTGCTCCTAGTGCAAAGTACTGTGCAAATGTCTTAGGTCGTTTTATATTTTCAGTTTATATTCTGCTTCTTCTTTGTTTTAAATGTTAGTGGTTATTGCACCTTGTAGTTCTACAATTACAGACTGTAGTCCATCTGTTTCTCTGAATACTTTGTTAGTCCCCTTTACTCTGTACTCTTTAACGGTCAGGACCCCCACAGATCAGGTCCTGTTTGGGTGGTGGATCATTCCCAGCACTGCAGTGACACTGATTTGGTGGAGGTGTGCTAGTATGTTTTTGTAGTATAATAAACCCGACTGCTTAAACCTTCTTAGTATCTCTGCCAGACTGAAAATTTCCAGCTACCAGCTTCCTGTAGGCAGCACCCTGTGAGCACTGATGAAGGATTAGAGATGACTAACACAAACCGTACTACAACAAATAAGCTGCTGTCTCTACCTTTACATTGCAAGATAAAGCAATAAGGTGAATGTCTCTAATAAAGTGGACAGTAAATTAATTTTAGCATTTTAAAGCTCCGGCAGCACTGCTGTGTCTGATGCAATCAGTACCAGCACAACACCCATCACTGTCACTGCAGTGTCACTGCTGAGAATGATCCACCACCGAGAAGGACCTGATCTCTGGGGGTCCTGACCGTTAGAGTAAAGAGTACAGGCAGAACGCAGAATATACTGTTACACAGTACTGTGCTTAGTAATAGCTCAAGACTATTAGATGTGTGTATATCATTCACGCATCACTGCACCATGTTGCACTGCCAGAGTAGCTGTTCTAGCATATTTAAAGTCAGAAAAACATTTGATGCCTCCTCCTCGGTCGTATAAGAGCGTTAACTGTCTGTTCGGTGCTATTTTAAGCAACTGCCATCGGATTTTCCTCTTTCTTACTAAATTCAACACTCTGCTCTGACTGATGAATAATTCATTATTCTGTGTGCACCAAGAATCTGCTCCCGTCAATAGAATTGACCCTCTTTATTTTAGCAGTAGTTAAGCAGATGGGCATTGCTGCCTGGAAGCTGTCGTTGCTCCTCCAGTCGGGCTTGTTTCTGCATCTACATACAGCACCATTTCTGAGCCTTCAGAGGGAGGCCCAGCAGCTATGGCCCTGTGCCATGCTTCATCCTGAGATCTTTCACTTTCAGGAAGGAGCGCTCACACAAAATGGTGGCTTTGAGGATATATCGGGAATTTATACTCAGCAGCCACAGATCTGGAAAAAGACAGTGGTCTCGCACGTCACCTGGCACCTGATCAGGACTTTGAGCACTTGAGCCATACAGTGCAGCTGTTAATAGTAAAGGCTCAGTGCATATGGTTCAGGACTAGTAACTGGATGGTTTTCAAATCAAAACCAGGTAGACCAGGCTGCCACTGTTGGGCTAGTGGGCTGTACTGTTTCAGGAGATCATCAAGATATGATGCATAAACGGAAGAGACTAGTAAATAACATGGTATGTGACTAAGTGTTCCTTAAAGAATGCATTTTATTAAAACATGACCATGGTGCATCCGTTAAGCGTTAAAAGCAAAGTATCTGTTGCTCTCACATGTGATCTAATTTCCTCTTGCACAGGAGCAAAGGCAATTATGGATGCTTTTTAAATCAGACTAATTGCTTCACAGAGATGTCAGTGTCACAGAGGTTCTGTCTGGTCCAGCTGGCTGCCTCACCAATTAGTAGATTCTGATGTGCAAAGTCTACGGCTATAAATAATCAGATGAACTGAAGGCTGGGCAAGAGGGTGAAATCTTCATAATATGAGTACACAGCAATAAATACACAAGCACAGCGCAACGCGGGACAAAATATACACAATACTCTGCAACACAGGACAATAGATACACAGTACATGTAACCACATTTTTTTTTACTTTGCGATGGGAATTCAGTAACCAATGTTGTCGGCCTCAGAGCCATAAATTCTGCACAAGTTTCTGCTCTTCTCATATGAAATTCAATTCATATTCAATTGAATATGTTCATTCATTCATCATCTTCTGCTTAATCCACATGGTGCCCACCTGGCAACTCTGGGTACGAGGGCAGGGACAACCCTAATGGGGCACCAGTCCATCGTAGGGCACTGAATGAACATTTGTTTATATTTTTTTCGAATCATATATAATAATCGCTTTACTTTACCATGATGACAAAATATGAAATTGTTTCACATTGAAAAATAAAAATAGATGAATGAATATTGTTGTATATACACTCCTTATTGTGTTGCTATTTTTTGTGAGCAGTGTATAGGGAAGTACAGTTTGCAGTTCAGGTGCCTTAAGGTTTAACAGGCAGAACAAGCTGCTGGCTGGAATTGGCCAAATGGGTAGAGAAATGGAGAATGTAATTATGTTTCCAATTTCACAGTCACAATATTACTTTTGCTTCTAGTTTCCATCCATTGCAAAATGAGTTCACATGTTAACTGGAAAATTCTCTCCAAAATCAAGTTCTATTTCAGTTTATTTATATAGTGCTTTAAGGAGTAGACACTGACACAATGTAGCTCTCCGAAAAACAGTCTAGATGTGAGATAAGCAGCCACAGACGGGAACCTTAAGGGGAAGCGGGTTTAAATGGAGAACCCAACTCTGAATTTAAATGAATTGCAAAAGTGTTGTGTAAAGATGTTCAGTAGGGGGCTGTAGGTCTTAAGAGAGGAAAATAGGTTTAGCTGAACTGCCGCTGTATAAACTCAATGACATGGTTAGAACATTTGTGTGCAGACTGGCCTTGAAGTCAAATCCTAAAACATAGACAGAATTAAAGTGACAACAGTCTCACATGTTAGCCTAATAAGATTTACATAATGTGATTTGAAGCATATATTGTAATCAGGCTTGTTCTTATGGATCAGTTAGACTTTTTTATAAAATATTTTACTTTTACTGTCATGTATTTTGAGCAGCGCTTGGTTTCGTCACGGTCTGAACAGCTAGTGTGTATAGTCTTTCTCTTTCAGAATTACTTTTTATAAGCTACATAGTCATCCAGATTCTTAACTCGTCACAAAGCCATGAGCCTAAACTACTTCTCCAGTTATTAATGCTCATGCTGTCCTCTTCCGTTTTTCAGTCTTGAAGTTGTTGACTGAAACACTTTCTGCTCGTTTCTTTTTAAAGCCAGTGATTAATCACAGCCTGGTTAAGAAATGCAAAAGCTGCACTTTGTAATGAGTTTTCTTGTTCACAGTGCAGATATCTTTGTTTGTAGCTGCGTTCAGGAACAGATCTGTTTCCCCACAAATGTCCTACGTCTTATAGAGACAATGCCTTTAATTTGAACCACTAGCAAAACAGAGCTTTTAGTTCTAAAGAAAGTAATCCAGTTTTATTTTCACCTGTTTTTCTCCACCTGGGGCATTTTCCAGGCCATATTCTATCTAGATTTAGCACATACCATAATTAAAAAAAACTTTAAAATACTCTTAAAAGCAAGTATACTGTGCTTTTGTTGTTTTGTGGCATTAAAGGAATGATTTGATTCTTGTAAATCACATTTACTCGATTTTCCTCTTAAATCAAATACCAGTAATGTAGCAGAACTTCAGTGGTTGCTGTGTGAGCTGGGCATTTGTAACCAACACAGAAGTCAGTTGCCTGGAACCCAGTAATATTGCTTATAAACACTGTCATTGCTGACGTGATTAAATGACGTGCTTAAACAGAATCGCTGCTTAATTTACGGCCCATACCCAAAAGCGAATTTCAGTTGGGCTAAACGGTTCAACCGTTTCTTAAAGACTTAAGTGGTAGCATGATAGAGCTATGTTTTGAACTGGCAACCTGATTAGTAGTCCATAGCCTTAGCTGCTGAACCCCCTATGTCCTTAGGATGGTCAATAAAGGTAAATTACCAGTTACATTTTCATGTTCTTCTCTGCCATTCCAGTAAGGTAATGGTGGCTTAACTGTTAACGTATTGGACTATCAGTCAAAGAGTAGTTTGTTTTTTTTTGCTAATAATGCACATAGACTGTTTACAAATCTAGAAATTACAAATCATATCAGCCTAATTGATGACTAATGACATAGTGTCATTGATGCAGACTTCTAGTTTTCTTTAGAAAGGCCAGAAAAGAGCATGGATGGGGAAAGAAAAGACTCAAGGCCACTTTCTTTAACGGTATGACCTGACCACTCATCTCCCAAGAAATGGGTCACAAATTTTCAAAGTAGAGGACGTTCTGGAACCTAACTCAGAATTCACTAAGTGCAGGCAGAGGTACCAGGTACCTTTTCATCACAGTGTTGAGTAAATGCACCAGCTTACATTTCCAAAGCCAGAGATGACTCTTACCCTGATCAGAGTCATCATTGTCAGCCGGGTTAAAAAGGGAACTTTGTAATTGTTGTAATGTTGAATTCATTCATGAATTATCGTCCGCTTAATCCACACGAGGTCGCGAGCCAGACGGTGCCCACCTGGCAACTCTGGGCGCAAGGGCAGTGGGTCGCCAATCCATCGTAGGGCACACACACACAATCATGCACACACTAAGGGGCCGCTTTAGAGACAACAATTAACCTAACACGCATGTCTTTGGACTGTGGGAGGAAACCGGAGTACCCGGAGTAAACCCGGGTGCTACCCACCGAACCCCTGTGCTGCCCATGTTTAATTTATTCTATCACATATTTCCTTTTAGGTGGAGGCACTTTTCTCCTCAGTTATTTTCTTACTTTAGTGAATATATTTTTAGTTTATCTTGTACTGATCTGCTGTGAAGTTTTTATACTGTCTGATGCTAAAGTTATTTTGCCTACCAAATTAAAATGATTTTTTTTGTGCCTGTACCATGGCTCCTAAAGTTTACCATCAGGATTTGTTATTTTTTTAGCAATATCTTTGTTTTCAAAGCCGATCCACATCCAGCAATGAAATCTAACAACAAATACTGTGAAGCTGCTGGTGTTTGTGTTGTCTCCAGTCTGTTCACTCATTTTTAGCTTCTGTTATGCGTTTCTGGGTAAAACGCTAGCTTGATTTGTAGTGCTTTTATTGTGCATGTGCAATAGGGCTTGCACTGTGAAAATTAGGTGGTTACCCTGTGATGGGCAAGCAGCAGTTCAATGGGACAGCGAGCTATTAGCCAGAATGTTGAGAGTTTAAGTTCCAGTTCTCCCAGGTTGCCCCTGAGATTGTATAAAATTGTATTTTGATTTGTCTACTTAGCTGAATGAAAATGGAACAAAATGGAAAACGAAGTGGCATGAACTGGAAGAGTATAGTGGCTCTGGACTGATAATCAGATGGTTTTGAGTTTAAATCCCAGCTCTGCTAAGCTTTTGGGTCTGTAGGCAAAATGGATGTAGTGATCCACTGCAGATGTTCTGCTCAGTTGTGAAGTGCCCTGGGTATTTTAATATATTTTAGCAATAGCCAGCGACTCTAATATGCTACCCAGCCACTGCGGGCACAATGGTCCTGACCTTGCCCTTCTCCCATGTAGGGCATCACATTCTGACACGACTGACCTAAAAAGCAACAGACATGGACCGTGTCTTGGTTGAATGCTGTCATTTTTGTTGATCTTAATGATATGAAAAGAAGTAAAGTGTGGGAACGAGACAATTTTGGCTTTTGTGTTTTTATCTCTATACTGATAAAGATGCAGTAGATTGTGATGATCAGACATCCTGTTTCCCTTCTGTCACCAGACTCTTTTGTGTGTCCAAACATGTGTGTGTTTTTTATAAATGGAACCTATCCACTACAGGTTTGAAGCTTAGCTTTAATTGAAGTGAGAGCGAAATAAAACATGTGTTGAAACTGCTTGCATGAGAGCTCAGAGAGCATCAGCCTGCCTGTCACTACCCATAAGGCCAAGCCTGGTTAAAACCCTGGAGGGCTGGGTCAGTGCAGTGACGGTCTGCTCGTGTAAGCGCTGGCCTCTGCGAGTGAGTCAATACCTCCAATTATGTACGTGTGTTATTTAAGCACGGGATTGAGGCCAAATGAAAACCCAAACCATGTCCTGTTCGGCTTCGGCTTTGGACGGCTGCCTTTAAAAATCAAGTGCGGTTTTGTGTCGTTCCCTTCTTTGCTGTTTTTTTCTATTTTTGGTCAAACGTTTCGAAACATTGGCTTACACGTTTGCTGCGTTTCATGTCTGAGCCTGGTGCGCTCTGGAAACGGGGTTTGAGAAATGGCGAGGGTAAAAACAATTGTGTCATCCTGCTGAGACGGAAATAATGTTTTAGCTGAGTTTTATCAGAGAGGTTTGGCTCTGTGCTATGTTGCTTTATCAGAACTATTACATGCAGATGTTTTCAGTGACCAATATCACTAAGGTGTACGTTCACTCACACACACATGCACCCAACTTCAGTGCCAGAATAATCACCGTTAGGATTTCATGCATAAAATGGATTATCATTCATTTTAATGGACTGTGTAAGAATGTGAGAGCTTGATGGGTTTCAGAGTGTTCCTGAGTTATTAAAAAGTCAAATTTCTCTCCACACAGTCATGTAAATTATTTAGAAAAAACTACAGTGTATAAATAAATGTAATCTGTTGTTTAAAAAGAGAATACAGAAAGGGGATTTAGGCAGGAATGTTCTAATGGCCGTTCTAAGAATTGAAAGACTGTATGTCTTGATAGTAATAGTAATAGTAAAAAACTGTAATAATAATAGTCTTCCCAAATCCATATCACTTGTCAATTTACGTGTTAAAAATAAACTTTTTTTTACACATTATAAGATCTACACATTAGCTCTATACATTATAAGATCAAAACATCAACCTGATAATAGCATCTAAAAAATTTAGACTAATTTTATTATAGTTTAATGACAGCATTACATTCAGGGAAATAGGTAATTTACCAAAATGGTTGTTGACCAGACATTACCATACTTTGTATTTATTTGTTTTTATGCTCCTTTAAGGTAAATACAAGCGGTATTTTCATGTATTTGTGGCAGTACATGCTCCATTTTGGTTGCAAACATAATAGTTCATAGGAGGCAGATATTATTAAATGCTGTACAATTAAAAAGGTTATTAATATAATATTTTAATCCCAGCTCTCACCTGTTGGGCTGTTTAACTGCCTGCATGTTGCAATACAGTGGAAAGCCTTCCCTCAGGGGTAATGTAGTGTAAGTACTGTAGTGTTATCTCCTATAATATCACGTTGTCCTTTGGATTGTTGTATTAAGAGACATGACCTATCAAATGTACATTTTTGGAAACATGAAATAGCTGATTAAGCTCTAGAAGTATAAGTGGGGATCATGGTGGGACTGTGGTGGCCTAATGTTTAAGGTACTGGACTATGGACACAAGGTCCAGGGTTCAAATCCCACATATGCCACAGTTGGGTTCCTGAGCAAGGCCCTTAACCTACAATTGTAAGTTGCTTTGGATAAGGGCGTCTGCTAAATGACATAAATGTAAGTGTGGATGTAAAATTGAGGTGAGCATCTAGCTGTCTGAATATAATGTAAATATGTATGAACATAAAACATATTCTTGTCTGTTTCCATACACTTTGAACTCTTTAGCAGGTTTTAGATTGTCTTCATTGGGAGTGGAAATGATGGAAGCGCCGAATGCATTCCCATAAGTTTATGTTCCAGCAAACTGAGTTAGAGATGTGAGTCTGTGTGTGTGATATCCAGGCACTGAGCATTATTTTCTTTCTGTCTGCTCGAAAACATAAACTATTTTTCACCGTTACCATCCACTACAGACATTCATAAAGACGTCTCCCTCTCTCTCTCCTCTTCTGAGCACTATAGTGTTCTCATGGGCTTGTGTGTATAAAACGGCTTCTCACTAACCCTATGTTTAACGTAAATGAGCTCCTGCTCCTTCTATACACTTTGAACCCTTCTTCAGCAGGTAATTTCACATCGCTTGTGTGTCTCGATTGGAAAAAAAATGGATTGAAGAGCTGAGTGCATTCCCTTGAGTTTATTTTCCAGCAAACTGTCAAGAGTCTGGAGTGTCAATAGCTCTTTCTGCTTGAAGTTTTTCCAAACCTGAGAAGAATTTAGATTGGAATGGATCATGCAGCAGGCTGGAGCTATAGCTATTTAAAAAAAAGAAATAAATCAAAATAAAAAAGTGAAACTAAGCGCTCCTAGTATTTATATCAGTCTGTAACCTGTGACAAATATTGTGTTGATTGATCAATGCATGTTCAAATTGTCATCATATTTGCTTTTGGCTACTCTCATGACCTATATTGTAAGTTAAAGTGGCTCAGAGGAATTTCTCCCAGTGTCTCAAACGGCTTTATACCAGTAGTAAAGCCTGAATGGAATTAAAAATACATGCAGTAATTTCCATTTCTACAGGTTTTTTTGTGTCATCTTCCTTGATAACATTACAGGCAGAATAACCCAAATCAGCCAACCACATCTACTAACATTTATTTACATTTATGTCATTTAGCCGACGCCCTTATGTAGAGCGACTTACAGTTAATCCAGTTTTACAATCCAAGCAATTGTGGGTTAATGGCCTTGCTTAGGGACCCAACTGTGGCAGAGGTGGAATTTGAACCCTGGACCTTCTGGTTCAGTACCTTAACCACTAGGCCACCACTGTCCCACCATTGTGATGTCTGTACTTTAGAATGCACCATGTCTGCATGATGTGTGATGGACTTACTGGCACATTACATTTATGTCATTTAGCAGACGTCCTTAAGCAGAGCGACTTACGATCGAAGCAATCCCTTGTTTAGGGACCCAACTGTGGCAGAGGTGGGATTTGAACCCTGGACCTGGCCACCACAGTCCTCATGAGACCTCAGGCAGCGATGGGTGTTGTTTATAAACATGCCTGGCTGTGTCTGAGGAAGGAGAGGCCAGTTCAGGGATCATCCCCAGCACTGCAAGGGTCCTCTTGTCAGCTCCAATGGACTGGTGTCCCATCCAGGGAAGGCTTATGCCATTGTACCCTGTGCTCTCCAGAAATCTGTGCCGGAGCCCCAGTGACTCTGATTAGCAGAGAAAATCAGAGATCAAATCAAAAGAAAAATAAACAAGTGTGCGAACACATTGCAACCATATTAAATGGCGTACAAACAGCACAATGCCAACGTTACCAACAAACCCAATATTTATGGCTCATTTATTAAGATTTAAAGATTTAAACTATGAACATCTGTTGGATTTTATCTCTGTTGGTTAGTTAAAAGCTTTGGCTGTAAAGGGAAACTGTAATGCTCTGTTCATTAGCTCCAGTGGTTCTGCTGTCATCACCTGCTTTAAACCTCTCTGTGACCTGCAGCAGTTGCAGACGCACTCTCACTGTCCGGACTCCTGTGATAGATAAAGATCATTCCTATTTTCTTCAACATGAACAATGTGTTTATTTAGATCTGGAATCTTGACTTTTCATTTTGAATTCAGCACTGGGGAGCTAATTGTATCACTGTATTCGGTGGTCAGATTACATGCTGGAGGTGGCATAATTACAGCTTTCCCAGATTAATGCAATAAGGGGGTGATTGAGTGTGCGGTTCGACTAGCGGCGGGATCACACAGTTCCTGATCTGCATGTGATACACAGCGTTTCTCAGTGTTGCTTCTCTTTGGATCGTAATCTGTCTGATCTTGTTTAACATTTTGTGCATGTGCTGCTCATTCATTATCGATGTGCTTTAGGTTCCACTACATAAAACAGGAGACAGAACTACATTTAATGTAGATAAAACCAGACTTAGCATTTGGATTAGATTTTTGTTGACTGTAATTTAATAGTAATAACGATAACGAAATGAAATACTCAGTTGTGCTTCATAATCTCGGTCTTTCACACCTGGAGCTTTGGACGATTTTTACTGACTGTTTCATTACTGAGAAGAAAATGGAAAACCAGTTTACTCAGGTTTCAAAACGCCAAGCGTGTGGGCAGTTCTTGGCTTAGTGAATAAACATGAATACAAAATTCACATTGGAACACATTTGTTCCAGAGAGAATAATTTTCTGGTTTTGTTTACCTTATTCATCTGTGCTATCAGAAAACTGTGGAGAAAATATTTACGTTAGCGTACTCTGTGCATTCGCTATTACAGTTTCAGCTATACACTTTGTGCATAATAATTTTTTTTTAATTGCATTTCATATGTATTTATATTGTTTGGACGAAAGTGACTACCCAGCTAAATTATTAACCTTAATCAGTGCAGGTACGTGTTATTACCATTGTTATAAATAAACACTATATCTATCTATCTATCTATCTATCTATCTATCTATCTATCTATCTATCTATCTATCTATCTATATATATATACAGTCATGCCCGAAAGTATTCATACCCCTGGCAAATTTTGACTTAAATTTACTTTTATTTAACCAGAAATTA
>JAVSBV010168241.1:0-14034 GCA_033117975.1 Parotocinclus spilosoma | reverse complement strand
CTTAAATCTCTTCCATGACAAAGCAGGTGGATGTTAGAGACCTTGTGCTCCTCCATGCTCAATAAGGTGTAGGTTTGGAGATATTCTTGGTCAGTCCAGCACCTATACCCTCAGTTTCTTTAACTAGGCAGTGGTTGACTTGGAGGTGTGTTTGGGATTGTTATCATGTTGAAATACTGCCCTGTGGCCCAGTTTCCAAAGGGAGGTTGATTATGCTGTGCTTCAGTATGTCACAGTACATGTTGGCATTCATGGTTCCCTGAATGAACTGTAGCTCCCCACATCCGGCAGCACTCATGTAGTCACAGACTATGACATTCCCACCATGCAAGACACACAAGCTTGACACCATCTAAACCAAATATGTTTATCCAAACCAAAGAAGAAAATTACTGCAATTAGCAACAACTGTAATACCAGAATATTCTATGGTTTGGTGTTTTGTCAGTGGCCTTAACAAAGATAATAATTAATAAAAATTTTGTGACGACAACATTATTGCAGAAAAGTACATTGAGATTTTAGAGCAACATGCCTTTTAAGGGAATGTGCATGCATTTTTCAACAGGACAATGCAAAACAAGGCAAATAAGAAACAGTTCGTACTGACAACATACAAATCCCTTCTAATTCTATTATTATTATTTATTTATTATTTATTCAATAATTTTCTTATCCACTTGTTGACAAACTGGAGATAATCAAAGACCAAACCAACCTTTCATACTTATTTTCTATTATCTGTATGAAATCACAGTTATTTTGATTTTTAAAAACTCATTATCCCTAAATTACTACTGTATAATTTTGCAGGCGGAAGTCACACAAAAAAATCAAACACAAAACATGAACTATCTTAAAGTACATGTAAGGAACATAATTTCTTTTTGCAATTCCCATATTTGTTTCTGATGTCATATTTGTTTTCTTGGTGTCGTCTACATCGAGCAAGTTTGAATAATGAATGTAACACCAACGTTTAGTACTAAGTCATTTTTGAGTACATGTTACAGACACTACACACTTGACAAGCCATACTGTTGACCGAATCACCGTGTTTTGTAGACAACTGTACAGTTTGGGGTTGTGGCAGAATCTGGAGCACTTCCGTACTACATTTCCCGAAATCCTTTGCCACAGCACGAGAATGGGTGACTAGTCATGTGGATGGAAATAGTTGGGCGCATCCACTGAAGGAGAAAGGTCCGAATAAGATGTGCGAAGAGGAGGACGAGGCCAGTTTGGCTAGCAAGTTGGGCGTCTTTTCTGCAAAGTCAGTAGACGTGCCTGATTGTGATGGCAGTAAGGGTCAGGCGCTACAACTGCGCGGATACCTTAATAAACTTGAAGGCAAGGGGCCTCTGAAACGTTTTAAAACGCGCTGGTTCGTCTATGACTCGAGGAAGTGTTACTTATATTACTTTAAGACTTCGCAGGACAGGCTACCGCTGGACCACATCGAGATCGCTGATGCCTGTTTCACCTATGATTTGGAGGGAGAAGAGGGTCTATTTGAAATCCAAACAGCGAGCAAAGAGTTCTCCCTGAAGGTAACTCCTCCATCTCCTTCCCAATCTGCTCCGTATTACAGCAGCTAGCTTTGCTTTAGCTTGCTCATAAAACTCGTTTGCTTTTTGGCAAGAAAAGCTTTGAATTTGGACTTGTCTTGTTCAAGTACTGCACGCATGTTACTGTTTTTTGTGTTGTGTCAACGCCCATTAAATGTTGATGAAAGAGACTTACCTCTGTTGTTTATGTCAGGTAAACACGCACTTGATTTTCCCCATGGTTCATAAAGGCTTTAAAAACCCAGTCGAGAATACTACTTATCCGTTAAAGAAGGATATAAATATATACTGCTTACAAAAAATATTCAAAACAAAATATCCCCATTATTTTGTGAGCTGTGTCGGTTGATGATGCAGTGGTTGCATGAAAGTCCCACCTTGGAGCATCAATGAATATCTGTCTATTTTTGAGAGTTTATCAAGAAGAAATAGTTCTACAATGTAGGGGTTTAGAGAGAATCCTTTCGAATTGCACCTAGCAAACAAAAGAACCTTCTAAGAGTGTTAAAATGTACACAGTACCTAACAAGATGTCAGTGGGCTAATCCATATTAAACACAAACGCTATGGCATCACAACTTTCTAAATAGTGTTCTAATTAGATATCTCTGTCCCACGCACTGCTATCAGGGTAATAATAGAGGTGTATAATATTGACAAAAAAATATACTTTTTGGAATTTTGGATTTTATTTATTTAAACAAGATCATCATAAAGGCAAATGAAAAGTCAAAGAAATTTGTTTGATTATTGTGATGGAGTATCAAGGGATATATTCTGGGGTTGAACAGAAGCATTCTTAAAATGGACAAGAGTGCCACACATTAACTGGTTAGTAGGGTGTATAGCCACCCAAGATAACCAGCCAAATAACACGGACAGTGATAGGGTATGGATAGGATCAGATGATCATCTGCCACTCTTGCTCCAGGGCAACTTCCAGCTCAAGAAGTGTTGTGGGAGGCATTGAATGCTTTTACAGTCATCTTCCCAGTACATGCCAAGCATGTTCAATGGGATTCGGGTCTGGAGAATCTGAAGGCCAGTCCCTGAGTTCAGTTCCTGCCTCCTGAAGCATGTTGTTGACAAGAAGTGCATGGTGAGGTCTAACTGATCCGGCATAGGGTACCACTATAGGGTGCAGGATCTCATCTAAGTATCTGCAACACACTTCTGATAACATTTAGCTTGGTAACCCACAATTTGTAACTGATAATCACCAATGCTGATGCCATGATTTCACCACCACCTAAGGAGTCACTTCTCACATCAAAACATGATGTTTGTCAGGCTGCAAACTTAACCGTGACTCATCAGAGAAGAGGACAGTTGACCGCCCATCATGGGACTGTGGTAGACTAGCGGTTAAGGTACTGGCCTCTGGGTTCAAATCCCACCTCCGCCAAGCAGTTGGGCCCTTGAGCAAGGCCCTTAACCCACAATAACTTGGATTGTAAGACTGTATAAGTTGTAAGTTGCTCTGGATAAGAGCGTCTGCTAAATGCCGTTAACGTAAATGGGTTCTATGGTGCTCAGCAGTAAATTGAATACATACTATTGGTCACCAGGCGTGCAGTCCAACAGGATGGTTTTCATATGTAGATCTGAATATATAAGAGAGTGAGTAGAATAAATAAGGAGCACATCTCATTATGGCCAACATGCAGACATAGAAGTAGCCCAGATTGTAGTTTAAAGATTTACTCAAAGACTTGTTTAATGCAAATTCTAAGGTAGCAGTCAGACAACTCTGTGCATGAAATAATGATTCAACAGGTACAAGAACAACAGTGTTTCCTACCAATGCTAAAAACACGAATATACACCACTACATGGTGGTTTTGCCATTTCTAGTTGTCCAGCTTCCAGAATACTGCCTATGACTTTTCTCTTCAGGTGCTCATGCTAGTGCTCATGTGATGTCCCGTCAATGCTTTGCAATGTTTACATACCACATTTTTGCTTTGTGCAAGAGTAAGGTATTCACAACCTTTCTACACCTTGGATCTTTTAAAACATTTACAAAGTTTTTTAGTCCATAAAGAAATGATTTGCTTACTTTGATAGAGAACTGAGCTGGCTTGTGCAGGACAATTACCTTATCTTCACCAAACATTTTAGAATGCAAACACAGTGATTATCTATGCACTTCTTACTCCGACCTCGAAATCAGATTAAAGAGAGAAGAAATCCTTTAAAGAGAGATAGATTTTACCCAAGTAATCAGCTTTGACTTTGAGCTCTTGTGCACAAAAACATGGTTGCCAGCCCTGCTTATTTTTGGAGGTTTTGCCAGGACAGGGATTTTTAGATGGAATCTGTCAACACTGGATTAAACGCTGTACTTGATAAACGGCTATGGCAACACTTTGCAAAGTTTCTAACATATAATATAAACTCAAGAAAATGAAGAATTTTCTCATTTATTTTTGCAGTTTGATGTTCACGTCACATTTTTCTGAAAGGTGTTTGGCTGGGTCATGGAAACCTAGAGGTTTCAATTATCTGATTACTCAAGTGCATGTACACTCCTTGATCGGAGTACTGACAAGATCTGAATTTTTGCAGTTATCTGACTATTAAGTGCATGTAAACACACTCAGTGATACAGGGTTAACTGTCCAACCCAATCTCATAGCTGAATTCCAAAATCTAGTGGAAAGAGGGGATACACATTACGCTAGTATTTACTAATAGAGACAAAAATGTATGTTTGGCTGTCCAGATTTATTTTTTGAAATATTTTGTGGTTAACTAATTAAAATGAGAGACAAATTTATTATATCTGGCATCATGCCAGATGTGTATGCCATTCAACATGGTTCTAGAATAATCATTTCTAAAGTAGTTTAATGAGAGTCTTTTGTATGCGAAGTAATGCTGTCCCTCTGTATCCTTTTAAGGGAAAGACAGCAGATTTGCTGACTAAGAAATTCCATGGTGTGTGTGGAGGGCACCAGGATTTGTGGTTGCATCAGTTTTAGAGGTGTGTTGTAAGCACTTAATACCAAGCATGTAGGTGGTCTAGTGGTTTTTGGCACTGCTGGCCACATGAAAATGAAACACGATTGCGCTCAATGTACACCATGGATTACAAGATGAGCAAAATATCAAAGTGCGTTCTGGTCTGCTTGTGGTCTAAAATGGATATTGCCAGCGTGTGCTTATAACTGGTTTATAATTTAGTTCTAACTGAAGTTTAATTTAGTGTAACCAACCTGATGGACTTCCTCTGAGGTCAGTTCTTTGCAGTGTGGGCAGGAGTATTGTCTTGTTAAAAAATAATGTCTGGTCATTGCTTTTTAGAGAACATTTTTTTCAAAAAGGAATTTCTCCTGTATTGCCCAGGACTCCAAAACATTAATTGTCTTTTCACAGTGAAGAAGATCACTAGTATCAGCAGGCTGAAATGGTCTGTAGAGATGCCTTTGAGCACTGTCAGCATACACCTCAAATCATGATCCATGACGCCACCTAAACCACTCCACCACTCATAAACCCCTCTCTGAAATTTTTCTTAGATAACAACTGGTTTAACACATCTTTTAGGCAATAACCTGCAAGGTAATTCTAGTAATTGTATTTCTTGAAAGAGTCTTTGATTCCAGGCTTTTTTTTGCTCTGGAGAGTGTAGAAACTCCACAAAAATATCCAGAGACTTGTGAAGCAGATGAATGCCTGCGTTATGAGATGCCCCCCCGCCCCGAAAAGCGCCACATTTCCCTGGTATGATCCAAAAATCAAAGCTAGAATCATACTCAATGGATTAGTGTTTTTAAAGATTTGTTTGAATAATAATAAAAACAGTTAAGACCGTCCAATCTGCTGTTGTATGTATCTGCTAAATGTAGTGAAGCATGACAGAGTAAAACGTGTGTATGTGTACTTTGTGTGTATTTTGATTTTTGTCTGTGCTCTCTGCCAACAAAGACATGCATATGAATTAAACAATATTCTGACCATGCAGAACATTTAAGTTACTTTTAAGTTAAACGTTTCACAAGTCTATTCTGCAAATTATAATCCTTTAAGAAAAGGAAAAATAGTCTACATGTAGCATAACTAACATGTGGACAAATTCAGTCCTTTAATGCTATAACTAAGACTCAATTTGTTAAATAGTGGGAAAACGGGGATGGTTGGCAAGTATTGACAGCCAACGTCTCTCAGTGACCACTGTCCTCACAAAACAGGCAAAAAAAAAATAGCAAGCCTTAACAAGGAGTAACGCAGTATACTATTTGTGGTATGATTCATGGTTTTGGCCAACGCATTCAAATGTGCAAAACTACCAGTAGTCTATTGGGAAAAGTTTGAGGTGAGCATTATTGAAAGGAGTCAATGTAATATCTTTTCTGGGCAGGTAATGGAAGGAGATCAAAGGCTTAGCTGTGGCTGTTATAATACATGTATTTACAATAGTATTTCTGAGATATTGAGAGCTACCACAACCACCTCGGAACTCGGAACCAATTTGGTTCATGTCGTTTGCTCTTTACTCAATAGGCTTCCTTAAACTTGTATGAGCTGAATGACCAAATCTCGAGTCACGATTCAGTACACAGCGATTCAGCTTTTACCCCTGCTGTAACTTTTTAAAAATTAACTCAGATAATGTGAACTCTTAGAGTCTTACAATCTAGCTCGACTTCTTTGTTTAAGATGCGGGGCTTATTTTAGTTCCTAGATAAAGTCACAGCAGGGGGAAAAAAACTTTCTTGTACATGGCCCCCAACTATGGAATAAACCCCCCAGTTTAGTTCAGTCCAGCCTAGATACCTCTAAGCCAAAAGAAGTTAACACCACTTCTGGACATGGTTAGCATAATCCTTGAATCATTTAATGATATTATGTACTGTAGAGGGAGAAACATGCAAATCCACTAGCCCTGTCCCTCAACACAATAAACTTTTGTTCCAGTCTCTGCTTGGGCAAAGTATAAAATACAACACTGACTTTTTCCATACAAGTAGATTGTAGTTCTATTTGTTAAACTTCTGGATTATTTCCCTTTGGGAAATGGAATTTTCTGAAGTGATTTTACAGTTATTGTCATGTCAGTGCTCTTTGTCTTGTTTGGTTTGTGTATTTGCTGAAGTTCTCTCTTTTGTTGATATATGAGTAATGGAATTTGGACTAATTTATAAACTATCCAAACAGGAAGTTATAGAAATCTGTTCCTAAACACTCAGACAATCTTTAAAAAAAAAAATACAAACGGACACATGCTTCAGTTACATTTAGTTTATAAAATAATGCCATGTATCTAATTCTAACATGCTTTTAAAAATATGTGTATTGTAAGTAGTTTCAAATTCTTAGATTTAATTCGTTTTACTAATAATTACTGCATGTGCTAATCAATCTATTTCAGTTGTAAGAAGCATATCAACATTTGTACCAGAGAGATTTCAATCTAATTTCTGGCAGAAATTTGGTGCCATTTATTCATGTTTATCATCCATGGTGGATATTTGAAGCCAGTTTGTTGTCTGTAAACCTAGTGTAATGGTTGCAGTTAGTTTTTTGGGGGGTTAACATTTAAGACCAAATGTGTTTTACCCATACACTATCTAAACTGGAAGTGAGACTGAAACCAGCATGATCTGTTTACACCTGACTGTGTTCCTCTAAAGAAGACTTACCACATAGCATCTATGTATACATACCTTTGTGGCATCACATCTGTTTGTGAAAATGAATGGGACTACCTTCATGGGAGACATTAAGGAAATTTATATGTCTAAACATCTACAACAGTTCCTATGTCATTTACAGAAGTTTTAATTTGAATTGAATTGAATCGAATCAGGCACAAACTGTTGTTACATTTGATTTTAGTATTTTTAAAAATGACTTGGAACCCTATTGAAAATTACACTTATAAATGTTTTGACTGCTGAGAATTAAAGTACTGGATTTTGATCTTCTAAACAAACTTATTACACAAAAATAATGCTTGCATCATTAAAATACATTTAGGACTGAAATGATTAAACATCTGACACACAAAAATGTCTGACTGCATTTCTTGGTATCTCTTAATCTATGTAGGCACCCAACAAGCAGGTGATGCAGTACTGGCTCCAGCAGCTTCAACAAAAGAGATGGGAGTTCAGTAATACAAGAGGATGTGGCAACCGAGATAGCTGTAACTCCCCTGCACAACTCCACCCTCACACAGGTCTGGTCGGCAAAGATGCAGGTATGTGTCTGTTGAAGACGTTGAAGATTATTTCTTGTCAACAGTAGGTTTAGAGTTCGATCCCAGGTGGAGTGTCCTTGGTCCTATCCGTGTGGAGTCTGCATATAGTCCATTTGTTGGCGTGGGTTTCTTCCCACAGTCCAAAGACATGCAAGTTAGGTCAATAGGAGATATAAAATTGCATGTGCTCATGGTTTATATTGAACTTGTACTTGCAATATGTATTAAAATAACCTCATAAATATTTCCAAGTGTGCTGATGTGATCGTCGAAAATAAACTAACCAAACAAATTTTCCTGTGAAATTTGCCTGGTGGGGATAGTGTTGCCTCATCCATACTTCCTTTTTTGACCCCATTTGTCTTCATAGGATGCAGACAAGTTCCCATCGCAGGACTGGGTGGGGGTTACATGACTCCCGCTTTACCACCCAAGAGTTTTAAAACAACTTTTTGACAACAAATTTTATCTTATTTTTATTTTATTTACCATTGTTCATGTTCATTTGGCTATTAATTGTGTTAGTCTATGAAAATGTTTTCCCTTGTCGCGTCTTTTTAAAAGGTAGTGCATGAGATAAAAAATATTATTTTTTACAAACTACAGCTTACCGCTTCTGTTAGAAAGCAACAGTTTTAATGTTAGTTTCGCCAAAAAGCAGAAACTGCTACCACAAGCACAAGCACACACACACACACACACACACACACACACACACATACACACACACACACCTTACTTGACACACAGTTTGATATTAGCTGTTTGATAGTCAATGCAGACAAGTGCAGACACTCATGAAACAAAAGTGAATGATCCTTGCTTCTTCTACTTAATGATTCATTTGCAACAGCATATATCCTTGCCTCTTATTAGAATAGCAGTGTGCCATTCTGTACATCTGTCAAGTCTGTGAGACCTTAAAGTTAGCTAAATTTGTCACCCAGCTGATATTGATAGGACTTTGTTCATCAGGATGTACTGTCAGGAAATTGCTTGATTTCGCTTGGTGTTGGCAAGGAGTGTTCTTTTCAGCTCATGTTATACTATTGCAGCATGTGGGAATTTCTCAGGCGGTTGCACAGTCTGAGTAGCTCAGTATATCTATTCTGATGATGGCGAGTAAGTGAAGTAGTATACATAAAATGCATCATTCTGAATCAATTGGTTTAATATTTAACATGTTAATGACACGTTGGCAGAATACATCATAATCCAATGAAAATTTACTTAACCTATATCCCAAAACTGGTCTTAGATTAACAATGACTAGACCTCACATATGTAGACAATGAAGTTCTTTCTCTCTCGCAGCCTTTCTTTAGATTTTGTTTTGTTTTATTTCCTGAGCTGGACAGCAGTGGCTCAGTGCCTTACAGCATTACTCCCACATTCCAAAGACTTGCATGTTAGGTTAATTGATTACTATAAATTGGCATTGACTCGAGTGTATAGATGTGACCAGTCTTGAGGGAACATTGTTTATAGATATAACCTTGCTCTTGAAATCGGCACAGATGCTGATTTCTGATAGCCGGTAGATGTTGAATTAACTAAATAAACAAACAAACAATTTACTGAGCTGTTAAATGTAAAGTTTCATGCTGTTAAATGAAGGTCAGCAGTGTGTTTAGTATGAGATAACACTAGTGACTCCACAACACTAATCCTTTTGTGATGAAATGAATCTGTGAAGTTGCAAAACCTTTAGATAGATTTCCTCTTATTCAACACAACTTTTTTCTAAAAGTGTAGTGTAGTATTTGCCAAAAGGTTAAAGTGTTTTGAATACTGTTATGCTGTACGGTACCGTTTTACATTTCTAAAGGGGGGTTACATCTAGTGTGTCTTATCACTATATCTGTGAGCCTGTATACAACACACATCCGGGCAGATCGTCTGTAATGATTTAGTTTTTTTTATGTTATGTAGAAGTGAGCTACCACAAATACTAAAGATGTGATCTTATGGGTAAGATTGTGAACATTTTTCTGGAATGATGATCATTTCCTGTTCTGTGGTGCAGATGCAGTGCCCCCCGAGCTGCCTAATGACAGCATGGAGAGAGTGCGTAGTGATTTTACAGAAGAAACCGAAGCCAATGCTAATGGCTTGGTTCAACTGGAAGCTACAAGAAACCCATCAACTCTCAACTTTTCTTTTCGAAACTGGGGCACTGAGTTGAAGTAAGAATTTGTGGAATGTGTTTTCATTTGAAAAGATAACAGTCTTTGTAACAAAATACTTGCAAAAATAATGCAGAAATAAATTGTTTTGCTCGATTATCATTTGTATGTGAGAAAGTGTTAATACTATATATAAACCCCTGGATACTTTATTTTGAAATTTCCTGTAATTTTGTGAACAAGAAAGAGATATGGGATACCGTCCGGTGATTTAATTCTATAATAATAATCATCACATTTTTTTTTGTTTTAGAGAAATGAACATATTTTAAACAAATTAAAATTAATAATAATTAAAATAAACTATGGAAATGTAGTTTTAATAGAACTATGTAAGTCACAGAGAGGTACTCTGAATTCTGTATTTACTTCATATATGTATTTAATTCAGTGTATGTGGAATATGTTTCTGATATAAGTTTAGTGTCACTTATTGACGTGTAATAATGCTAAAAAATGGTTTGGTTTTTTTTGTACATTAGAGTGTGGTCATTGTTTTGTCTAATGGATAATAATCAGCTGATTGTAAATATTTGTACAAAGTAAAAAGATTTGTTCTGTGTATTGCTGTGTTTCATTTGTGATATAATCGGAACTGCAGTACTGAGACATTTATTTTCTGCTTCTAGCCACTATTTTTTGTCTGTATTTGCCTAACATGCTTCAAAAAAGCAATGTGTCTTTGTATCTATCATCAGGAACAGTATGTCTCAATTGCGCCCCAGCCGAGGTGGCGAAGGCAGACGCAGTGTGTTTTACACTGCCAATAATGAAGAGTGGGAGATGGTGGATCACCCTGCTAAGGACACTCCAGAGCACAAGACTTCAGCTGAGACCCAACGGCGCGAGAGCCCTTCACACTTCCACAGACGTGAGAATATCATTCAGTCTTATTTCTTTTGGCCATAGGGTACCCTGTCGTTAATTCCTCCTGGAATGTTTGTTGAACTGAAAACGATGAGTACTAAGCAAATTTTTATGTATATTGAAATAATACGTTCCAGACGCCAGAAAATCCACACTGCAAAAGGCATTATATGCACTATAGGTTGTATTGTACAGGTGCTGCCTGAATTACTATGGCTTACATTTCAACAAATCCATAAGAAGTTAAATCTATGATGAATATATGAGTTTAATATCCTGTAGTTCAGGGATTCCCAATCTTTTACAACCTGGGTCCCCAAAAGCAGGTTCAATGCAGTTTGTACATACCCTCATACCGGTGCCACCCACACAAACCCCAAATTATATCCCATTAATTACCAATTACTATTGTACCATTATATTAGTATTATTATACTAATAATTCATATTTTTCATATTACTAGGCCTAATGGTATACGTAACACCAGCGGTTTTTACAGAATTGTACAGGTCAGCAATGTTAATGAGAGACCTGAGCCTGCTTTGCCTTGCAATGCTTGATAAGTTGTGTGTGTTTGTATGCGTTTGTGTGTGCATGTGTATGCATGTGCATGTCATGAATTTCCCCCAAGAATGCAGCAGGCTAGGATGGATAAGGCAAGAATAATCTTTGACATCGAACATCACTGTGAGACCTGGTTTACAGATTTCTCAAGAGAACTCAAGTGAATGGGACTACTATGCGTATTCGGACGTTTATATAGTAGCACTGATTTTGCATCACTGGTTCAAAAGTCTGTTTTAATTGTAAGAAATTAAATTGTGGTTGATTTGTTTGCAGTCACTTTTATGTCGATATGGGGGGCATGGGGGGTTGAGATCTGCTGCATCTCCTTTTACTAATAGACAGTGAGTCTGTGATTCAGTCTGAGAACTGCTCAGCCTGAAAGTGATCCAGAGGACTCAGTTCTTGATTTCCTTTTGCTGAGACCAATTTAGGGCACTAAGAATACTTTACTCTAAATATAAAAACAGAAACAACTAAACAGCGCGTCTACACTGACAAATAGCTGTTGTTATACTGGATCACTGTGTAATGGATTGTAAATTAAGTTCCAGCTGGAACAAGTTTCCCAACTCAACACATAAACGTTTAAGAAAGTGATCCAGAGAACTGAGCTGAGACCCTTTTTTTTGTCCAAATGCAAGGACTGAAATTGACTTGCTTTGAGGTGTTTGAGAACCGAGGTACCACTGTACTTGTTTTTACGTATGCATGTGCATAGTTTATAATGTGTGTATATATGTGTGTATATGTGTGTATATGTGGATGTGTATATGTGGATGTGTATATGTGGATGTGTGTGTGTGGATGTGTGTGGATGTGTGTGGATGTGTGTGGATGTGTGTGGAGGTGTGTGGAGGTGTGTGTGTGGAGGTGTGTGTGTGGAGGTGTGTGTGTGGAGGTGTGTTTGTGTGCGTGCGTGTGTGTGTGTGTGTGAGTGAGTTTGTGTGAGTGAGTGTGAGTGTGTGTGTGTGTGTGTGTGAGTGAGTGTGTGTGAGTGTGTGTGAGTGTGAGTGTGTGTGTGTGTGTGTGTGTGAGAGAGAGAGAGATGCAGAGACAGAAGTAGACAGACAGACAGAGAGAGAGTGAGAAAGAAAGAGAGACTGAACTGACAAATTAACCCTTAATTTCCATTGCTTTGGTTTTTTCTGCTTTCGTTTCATGTCTGCCTTAACAGTGTTTATAGGTTGAACCTGATATTCAGACAGATTCAGATATCTCATAGGATTCATACATACATGATGCATACAGTGAATCCGATATTCCTCACACAAATGTATACTGGCATGTATACACACACACCTAGCATCAGCTTTGACCTGTATAGCATTTTGAATAGAGCAATGTTTTGAAAATATATTAAAAAAATGTTTTAAACTATACATAGGCCGGTCAGACATCCCTAAATGTTATATGGAAGAAACCTTGGGAGAGCTGAGACTCAGAAGAAACCCATCTTCCTTGGCAGCTTAGATACTACATGTAAGAATTCATTTACCTAATAATTAGGTTTATAGGAATAGATAAATAAACACAGACTCATTATAATCATCAAAGAAGGAGAAATAAACTATCTGTATAAATAATTTGTACAAATTTTCAAATATAGAAAACTCGCAGTAATAACAAGCACAACACCCGAGTAGTATTGGTATAGTATAATAGATATAGTAATCTATTCTTAACTCTCACACTGTTGCTGGATAAATGGTTTCTCTGAAGCTACATTCTGTTGAGCTCCTTATCCATAGTAATGTTCAGTTTAATCTCTTCACACTCCATAATATTGTTAAAAGATGGAATAGATAAACCAGACCTCCAGAGGACGATATCAGAACTAATAATCAGGTGTGACATGCAGCATAGGAGAGCTACAGGAAGGTATTTTGCAGTGTTTTATGACCTTTTTATCAGCTATAATAATAGCCAATGCCTTGCAGGCTGTATGTGTGCATTAGTGAAGTTATTCAACAGATGTGAAGTAGATGATACAGTTTAGTTACATATTCATCTAATATAATATTTTAATTATTTAATGTTTCCAAAATAGCAGCCTAATTCATCTTCCTAAAAAGGCTGCTTGAATCATAGCCGAATCATAGCCCAGTATGATTTCAGTTATAAGTTGACAGTTTCAAGCATATTTAGCAACCTTATAGTTGCATAGATTAATTGAGATGTATCTGCTTACATTTATGTTGTGTTTCAGCTCTCGAGTTTAATTACAGCACAACTGTCATGCATGATTATTAACCTGCTTTTGATTTCCACAGAAGGGAGTGTAATAAGGAATAAAACTAGTAATGAAGAAAGGATAAACAACCGACCAAGACTGAGATGGTACCTCAAATCTCCCAATTGCAAATAAAAGGATATTCTTATGTTCTATTTGCTTTTTTATTTATTTTCTTATATGTATATTTCATATTTAAGAATGTATTTTTCTTATTCGTAAACTGACAACTTAGATATTACTTGGCTTTGTTCTTTCCACTAACCACTTGTTTTCTTTACGGCAATCTATTGAACTTTCAGATTTGTTCCCTGTCTGTGTTCTGAAGTTGTCTTTCTATCTATCTATCTCTCTCTCTCTCTCTCTCTCTCTCTCTCTCTCTCTATATATATATATATATATATATATCT